>LVTN01002457.1:8099-23669 GCA_001649415.1 Musa itinerans
CCTTGACATCATTTTTAGAGAGATACATCATGATCGGAATCATGATGGGAGTATTGATAAGGTTAAATGATTTTAACTTATCAATATGTCTCTTGAATTCAAAGGCTTTGAATTCAAGAATGACTTATCTCAAGTATGGCATCTAGATAGGGGGAGTTAAGGTTAACTCCGTTATCAATTGATTGTCATCATCAAAAAGGGGGAGATTGTTGAATCTCGGATTTTGATGATGAAGTCAATTGTCATTTGTTATCTAATCCATATGTTGAGATAAGTGTGCAGGATTAACTATGATGAAAGTAAGACATGCAGCAGGAGTTGTGCCGGAGTCAAGACTATGATCATGTTGGGAGTTCGAGAGTTCGATGAAAGTCCGGACGGTCGTCGGAGGTTCTACGGGAACAAATTCGAGAAGTCCAGGAGCTTGCCAAAGAATCTCGTCGGAACTCGCCAAGTGGATCGTCGCAAGTTCAGGAGTTTGCCGGAAGTCCGCAGGAGCATCGCCGAAGGTTCGTCGGATGTTTGCCGGAAGATCGCCGGAAGCTCGCTGGAAGAAGCGATTGACGCACCGGAGCAAGTTGCAGTAAATGTCTTAAGAAATATCGTAGTTAGTACATTGATTAAGTTAGAAATGAGAGGTGATCCCATTAACTTAATCTTGGGGCAATTGGGCCCCTGACAGACCCAAATTGGGCCGAATGGATCAGGGGCCGAATTGGATAGAGATCTACTAATCTAAGAGGCTTGGGTAGTTGGATGGAGATCCAATACCCAATAGGGCAGTATCCATTAGAGTTAAGTTGATAGGGGGGCTCTATAAATAGGAGGGAATCAGTTGTTCAAAGGCTAGAGCCTTTTGCTTGCCTCTCCTATTCTCCTCTCCTCTCCCCCTCAGAGTAGGCCTAGAGTTTTGAGGAGCATCATCGCAGCCTTGCTATGTGGATCATCACTAGAGAGGAGGGCGCTTGACCTCCTTCACCCTCTCCTAGAGATCTGTAGGGACATAAGGATATATGATCTTCTTAGGTAACACAATTTATTTTATACGTAGTTTTAACTTTCATGGATTTTGCGCACCAATCTTCGCACGATGATGAACATATCTTTGAGAATTGGGGATTTTGTTTTTTGTTCTTCTGCTGCGCATGTGATGTCAACCCTAAGATTTCCCAATCGTGGTATCAGAGCTAGGTTATTCGTGTGAAAGATTGGTTTTGAATTGCGTGTGTTATGTTTTAGGAGGAATTTTATCGTCAAGATCGTTGACGACAAAGGTGAGAAAGGCCTGCAACTATTACTGCCCTTGCTGGCCACGAAAAAGTGGCAAAAGGCTGCTTGCAGCCTTGGCCATATGCATGTAGGTGATTGGCTGCTAGCTGCTAGCGTCCGACATCTTGCTTGCAGTAGGCCACGAGCACTGGTGCCCATAGGGGCAAGCACTACACCGTAAGGGGTGGCACCTATGGGCACTACCCCAGTAAGGGGCAGCACCTGCGGGAGTTGCGCCCACGGGTAGAATCACCCGTACGGGCGGTAGGCTTACAAGGGTGCCCTCCCGCTGAAGCAACACCACCCGCATGGGCGCCCGCTCTCGGGGGTGGCCACCTGCAGGTGCGACGCTGCTAGTGGGCCGCTCGTAGGCAGGGGCAGCGCCCCCACCCTCCGTCGCACAGGTCGCTACCGATAGGGTGGTGGTGGCGACAATAACAGTAGGGGAAAGGTGAGAAAGAGGGTTAGGGTTTTTTGGGCAAGAAGATAGTTTTGCCCCTGTGAATTTAAGAAATTCTCGCTCTATCCTTTTTGTCCAAATTATGAAAATACCCTTCAGAATTCTAAAAATTCCCTACATATCCCTGATTTCAAAAAATATTAATTCATTAAAAGATTTAATCGATTATTATTTTATTATTATTTGGTAGTCCTACTTGATGAGGATTTATAAATGTGATGTATGATGTGTGGACGGATGATCATGGATCTTATGATGTGTGTACTTGTGATTATTATTATTGGGGCCTGCGAGTCTCCATTTTATTTCTCGTTTATTGTCGGGCCTGCATGCCTATGAGTAGGTTGTAATCAAACGAGGAGTAGTAGGATCGTGGAGGTGATAGCAGGACCCACGTGACGGAGGATCGCGATGCATGGAGATACGTCGAGATGCCGATGGAACTGACGAGGATGAGATGGATGATCACAGGGCATGGAGATGCACCACTGCATACATAGATCTTAATGTGAGTGATTAGGCCCACTGGCTCGAGCTTGATCACATTAGGCCGTGGTCCATGATTATTTGGTGTAATTGCTCATGTGATGTGTGATTTTTTTATACACATACTAGATATGTATATATATATTTGCATGTGATGTAGATATATATTAAATATGTATGTGTGTGACATGTCATATTAGGAGACCAAATCAAAGAAACCCCTCTCTCGACAATATTAAGTCGGTAAACGTGAGGCAATTAGATTGACCCATGCGGCCTTCCATCATTACAGGTAGAGACCGATTCTCGGTGTAGGTTGAGTTGGTCGAGTCCCTCGAGACTCACCTATATCGTGATTCGCTATCTTGCCTATGATATAAAGATGTCATTGATGACCTGAGGACATAGTATGCTTGGTCGAGTCCCTCAAGGGTATATCATCGAATCAGACTCATCTTGTAATGATGGTGTTGACTTAACCGAACATCATGGTTGGTCAAGTCCCATGACACCATGGTGATTCGGAGGTCGAATAGGACGGGAATCACAAGGTGTTGTGATTGGCAAGAGTTGTCTACCTTTCGGGCTTAGTGTGATTGGTCGAGTCCCTCGGGGTTACACTAAGGCGTTGATTTGATTCTGATCCCAACTAGAAGTCTACCGGAGACTTCCATTTCATGTGCTGAGGGTGTCGCATGACTTGGCGGTAAAATAGTGGGGGCATATTAAAATAGAAGTCCATATCATGATTGTTTAATGCTTTACAAAATCTGCATGTTATTTATTTTTGCTACATCTTTATTTTCAAAAAATATCGCTTTCAAATCCCTTACATGACATACTTGATGTCAACCACCTCACTAGTCCAAATTATATGGATTGGCTTTGCAACTTAAAAATTATTCTCATGGCGGAGAAAATCACGTATGTCGTTAATATAGTGATGCCTACACCCGAGGAGGGGCAAGCGAGGATGAGATCACTCGCTACATGAAGTACATTGATGACTCCACTCTTGCTTAGTGTTACATGTTGGGCTCCATGACTTCTGAGTTACACAAATAGTATGAAAAGATAGATGCCAGATCCATTCTCCTACATGTCCGTAAACTGTTTGAGGAATAGGGAAGGGCTCAACGATATGAGATATCCAAGAGCCTCTTCCGTGCTAGGATGACTGAGGGGACACCAGTTTGGAATCATGTCCTAAAGATATTTGAGTGGATAGAGAAACTCACAGGTCTAGGAATGGTCCTAGAGGATAACTTGTATGTGGATTTTGTGCTTCAGTCTCTACCAGATTCCTTTTCACAGTTCATAATGAATTTTAATATGAACAAGCTTGAGGTGACTCTCCTGGAGCTCCTCAATATGTTGAGGGAGGCAAAGAGCACTATCAAGAAAGAGAAGCCAGTTCTCTACGTTAGTGAGACCAGAAAGAAAAAGGAAAATAGAAAAATCCCTTAAGAAGGGCAAGGGCAGACCAGGTAAAGCAAACATTATTAAGAAAGACCCAACAAAGGACAAAGGCCAATGCTTCCACTACGGAAAAGATAGGCACTCAAAGAAGAACTACAAAGAGTATCTTGTAGAGAGGGCGAAACAAAAGCTTGGAGAAGCTTCTGGTACATTAATGATCAAGCTCCAGTTGTTAGATTTTTGTGATAGTGCATTGGTATTGGATACCAATATTGCTTATCACATCTGCAATTTGTTGAAGATTTGGCAAAGCCGAGGGGATTAGTGAGAGGAATATTACATAATAGATTGACCCACGTGGCCTTCCATCATTATAGGTAGGGAGATTTTCGGTGTAGGTTGAGTTGGTTGAGTCCCTCGAGGCTCACCTATATCGTGATTCGCTATCTTGCCTATGACATAGAGATGTCACCGGTGACCTGAGGACATGGTTTGCTTGGTCTAGTCCCTCGAGGGTATATCATCAAATCAGGCTCATCTTGTAATGATGGTGTTGACTTAATCGAACATCATGGCTGGTCGAGTCCCTCGAGACCATGGTGATTTGGAAGCCAAACAGGACGGGAATCATAAGGAGTTGTGATCGGAAAGAGTTGCCTACCTTTTGGGCTTAGTGTGATTCATCGAGTCCCTCGAGGTTACACTAAGATGCTGATTGGATCTTGATCCCCATATATTGATTATTTATTTTTGTAAAATCTACATGTTATTTATTTCGATTGCATCTTTATTTTTAGAAAATGTCACATTCAAATCCCTTACTTGGCATGCTTGATGTCAACCGCCTCACTGGTCCAAATTATATGGATTGGCTCCACAACTTGAGAATTATTCTCACGATGGAGAAAATCATGTACATCCTTGATACAGTGATGCCTACGCCCAAGGAAGGGGCAAGCGAGGATGAGATCGCTCATTACATGAAGTACATTGATGACTACACTCTTGCTTAGTGTTACATGTTGGGCTCCATGACTCCTGAGTTATAGAGTCAGTATGAAAAGATGGATGGTAGATCCATTCTCCTATATGTCTATAAACTGTTTGAGAAACAAGGACTCACTGATATGAGATATCCAAGAGCCTCTTCTACGCTAAGATGACTAAGGGGACACCGGTTCAGAACCATGTCCTAAAGATAATTGAGTAGATTGAGAAACTCATAGGTCTAGGAATGGTCATAGAGGATAACTTGTGTGTGGATCTTATGCTTCAGTCTCTACTAGATTCATTTTCACCGTTCATAATGAATTTTAATGTGAACAAACTTGAGATGACTCTCCCGGAGCTCCTCAATATATTGAGGGAGGCAAAGAGCACTATCAAGAAAGAGAAGTCAGTTCTCTACATTAGTGAAGAAAGAAAAGGAAAGCAGAAAAGTCCCTTAAGAAGGGCAAGGGCAAGGGCAGACCAGGTAAAGCAAAGGTTGTTAAGAAAGACCCGGTAAAGGACAAAGGCCAATGCTTCTACTATGGAAAAGATAGGTACTAAAAGAGGAACTACAAAGAGTATCTTGTAGAGAGAGCGAAACAGAAGCTTGGAGAAGCTTCAAGTACATTAATGATCAAGCTCCAATTGTCAGATTTTTGTGATAGTGCATTTGTATTGGATACCGGCATTACTTATCATATCTACAATTTGTTGAAGATTTTGACAAAGCCGAGGGGATTGGCGAGAGGAATATTACATAATAATTTGTTTATGCTAGACACTACTTCATATATCATGAATGTAAGAGTGTCTAAGAGGAGATGAGATAAGGTGAACAGTGCATACCTATGACATTTTAGGCTAGGTCACATCCATAAGAGAAGAATTCAAAAGTTGCTAAAGGATGGATATCTATATCCAGTCGAGTATAAGTCAAATGCAACTTGCAAGCCTTGTCTTCGTGGAAAACTGACCAACTCTCCATTTAGTGGAATTGGAGAGAGAGCCACTAAGATATTGGAACTCATACAAAGTGATGTATGTGGACCCATGTCAACTCATGTCATTGGTGGTTACTCCTACTTCATTACCTCGACATATGTACTTAATGAAGTACAAGTCTGAGGCCTTTGAAAAATTCATATAGTATAGGAATGAAGTGGAGAACCAGATTGGAAAGAGTATCAAGACTCTTTGATCAGATCGAGGAGGTGAGTACCTAAGTATAGAGTTTACCCAATTCCTCAAGGACCATAGGATTCTATCCCAATGGACACCTTCTTATACACATCAGCTCAATGGTGTATCTGAAAGGAGGAATCGTACGCTATTAGACATGGTACGGTCCATGATAAGTTTGGTTGACCTACCCATCTCATTCTAGGGATATGCCCTAGAGACCGCAGCTTACCTTTTGAACAGAGTTCCAACTAAGTCGGTAGTGTCTACACCATATGAGATATGAAAAAGGAAGAAGCTCAATCTTAAGGTTGTTAAGATTTGGGACTGCCCTACCTATGTTAAAAGACATAATCCTGGTAAATTGGAATCAAGGATGGAGCAATGCAAGTTCGTGGGATACCCTAAGGAAACTTGTGGGTATTATTTCTATCATCTCGAGAACCTCTTCTCTCCTTCTTCTTCCTCCTCGTCCGGTGCTCTACCCCTCTCTCACTCGCCGCCTTTGGAAACGAAGTGAGGCAGAGCGATCAAGATCGAGCCCTCTGTCCTTTTGTCGCGGATCTCGGGCCCCTCCTTAGCGGATTCGGGCAACCGGATGGTAATCGAAACCCGGACCACAATACTGGGTATTCTATTTGCATATAAGCCCTTGTTATCAAAGTATTTGGATATTGGTTTGCAGGGATCTATATGCTATTATACAAAACTACTTAAATACTCCATCTCGTGTCACGTGATGATCACGTGATTCATTCGTTGACGCTATCAATCCCAACCTAACTCACGGAGTCGATCGAAAGAGGTGGGAGGTCAAGGGAAGATTCGTCGGCGGATCATCGCCATGGGAGGAGGAGGAGGAGGCGAGCATGGATCTCATGGAGGAGCGGGCGCCTCCGGGGACTTTCGAACGAAGGTGTGGAGCATGACCGGTGGGCCGTACTGCCGTCCCAAGCACTGGAAGCGCAACACCGCCATAGCCTTCTTCGGCGTCTTCCTCGTCTGCATCCCTATCGCTCTTAAATCCGCCGAGCTCGAGGTCGTTATCCTCTCCCTTGTCCCTCTCTTATGTCACAACTAAATCGTTTCTCGTTTTGACTCTGATACCATTCCGATCTATCACAACATTTATCGTGTGTAACAGCAACTGATGCCACTTTCACTAAATTCTTCGGTCATTTCCCCCATTCTCTCTCCCTTTATAGTTTTTAACCAGTACTGATGGAGCTGTGGTGCAAAAGATCTCAACTTTCAATCGAATATGCATCTCACTTCTGAAAATTATATTTCAGGATATGATTCTAACATTTATACACGGAGACTTCTTTTCTAGGGTTAAAGCATTGGTCACACATCTTCTGTTTATTTCTTGGAATTCTGATGAATCACAGACAATAACAATTGACACTTTGAAGATGGATGGATCATGTCACTAATGGACAACACGATGAGTTGTGATCAATTTGCAAGTAAGATGATTGATCCACTACAGTCTTCCTAATTAATGCTCAATAGAGATACAAGAATGAAAATTTGGAAACGTCGAAATGAGTGGTCAAGCAAACAAGATGTGGTTTAACCTTCTAATGGCTGAACTAATAACTAAAGGGTAAAGATTTAGTAGATCAAATCGGTTGCCATTTAGGGCAAATCTTGGGAATTGATTGCATTAACTTATTATGTTTTAGAAATATCACATTTGTGAGAGCGACTGTCCTTCCTTTCAAAAAGTACTAGACAAACAAATATTTTTTTTAACA
This sequence comes from Musa itinerans, assembly GCA_001649415.1. Classification (NCBI taxonomy): domain Eukaryota; kingdom Viridiplantae; phylum Streptophyta; class Magnoliopsida; order Zingiberales; family Musaceae; genus Musa; species Musa itinerans. Next base: position 15,663 of record LVTN01002457.1, read on the forward strand.
AACTTCAGTTTTTCATTTGTCAGTCTCTCTGATATCAAAATTTAGATGGATAGTGAGCTTTGACATCATGGTGAAGTTATCCTTTTGCAACCTTGGTAATTGGGGGTTGAGTCAACATGGTAAGGTTGTTTATATTCGCAGGAACCTTCCACATTCGACTTGACCTTTTAATTTATCTAATGGCATATGTGTGTATTCTTGTTTTTCCATTTAAAAAGCACCATGATAACAACTATCTGATCAATAGTATTCCTAAAATGACTTATCTCTTTCTTTATCTTTATTTGTATCCCTGTTATTTTTTTGAATTTTTTAAAATATCCCTTTGTACTTTGTAGGAGCCTGCTGTTTTGTTTTGTATCCTTGATCATAATTTTAAACCTGATCTAGATGAAACTGAATCAATAATTCCATTAGCTTTACTTGTAGGCTTGTAGCACACTCAGATTTAACATTTAAAACTCTAATTAAATGTTTTATGCACTAGTTTCTGAAGACTCTTGAGTTGAATATGAATTCAGGTTACTTCATTTGAATGACAACTAGGAAGATTTAAGTGACCTATGTTAGAACCCTTGCAGGTTCTAAACTTGGGGTTGATCTCTTTAGGGGATCGGCCTCCTTGGAACTCTATAGTGGTTCCTCCCTCCAAGTTGCTGCTCAAAGGCTGTAGAAAAGATTCATCTATTGCTTATCGAAAGAGGAGGAATACATGGCTATTTATAGGGCTTCTAAACTCTAACTCCTAATAGGACTCCTACTCAAGACTCTTACTTCTAACCAACTCCTAATAGGATTCCTACTCAAGTCTCTTACTTCTAACCAACTCCTAATAGGATTCCTACTCAAGTCTCTTACTTCTAACCAACTCCTAATAGGATTCCTACTCAAGTCTCTTACTTCTAACCAACTCCTAATAGGATTCCTACTCAAGACTCTTACTTCTAACCAACTCCTAATAGGACTCCTACTTAAGACTCTTATTCCTTTACAACTCCTATTTCTTCTCTAAGAAACAACCTCCTAACCCTAGCCAACCTCTTCACCTCTTTAATAGGGGTCGGCTTAGGTAGGTTTTATATGAATGTCCTTCTCAATTAGGACTCTCCTAGCTAGAGTCCTAACAGAAGCATCCTATATCTTGGGGATTCAGATCTATAGAGATAGATCCAAGAGGATGCTTGGCTTGTCCCAGCCCAAGTACATAGACACCATTATTAAAAGGTTTGGTATGAAAAATTCCAAGAGAGGTCTCATACTGATGAGAAATGGGATATCGCTTTTTAGGAGTATGTCCCTAAAGATTCCTGAAGAAAGGGTGAATAAGGATAGGATACCCTATGCCTCAGCGATAGGGTCTATCATGTATGCAATGCTATATACCAGGCCTGATATAGTGCATGCTCTGAGTGTCATGAGCAGGTATCAGACGGATCTAGGCTTGGAGCACTAGAAAGCAATAAAGTATATCCTTAAGTACTTGAGAATGACTAAGGATCTTTTACTAGTATATGGAGGTAGTAGCCTTAAAGTTGAAGGCTACATAAATTTGAGTTTTCAGTCCGATATCGATGATAGCAAGTCGAATTCGAGGCATGTGTACACCTTGAATGGAGGAGCAATGTGCTGGAAGAGTTCCAAGCAAGATACTACTCCTAACTCGACCACAAAGGCAGAGTACATTGCTGTAGTAGAGGCAGTAAAGGAGAGAGTCTAGATAAAGAAGTTCATCATAGACTTGGGAGTCGTGCTAAGCAGTAAGGAGTTGATTCCCTAATATTGTGATAACTACAGTGCGATTACTTAAATAAGGGAACCCATGTCTTATGAGAAGTGTTTTGAGGAGGTTTCAGCTTATTAGAGAGATCATGACCCAAAGAGATGTAGTAGTGGAAAGAGTTCCCTCCGTAGATAATTGTTAGAACCCTTGTAGATTCTAAACTTGGGGTTGATCTCTTTAGGGGATCAGCCTCGTTGGAACTCTATAGGGGTTTCTCCCTCCAAGTTGTTACTCAAAGGCTGCAAAAAAGATTCAGCTATTGCTTCTGAAAAGAGGATGAATACATGGCTATTTATAGGGCTTCTAAACCCTAACTCTTAATATGACTCCTACTCAAGACTCCTAATTCTAACCAACTCCTAATAGGACTCCTAATTCTTCTCTAAGAAATAACCTCCAAACCCTAGCCGACCTCTTCACCTCTTTAATAGGGGTCGGCTTAGATAGGTTTTACATGAATGTCCTTGTCAATTAGGACTCTCCTAGCTAGAGTCCTAATAGACCCGTCGTCTTCAACTCAGCCTTGTCCTCAAGGCCGAGATTCCATGAACTTAGGGAACTAGGTCTTCAGCTCCGTATATAGTTCCCATGTGACATCTTCAAGTGGTAAATTATTCCAATGCACTAGTACTTTAGTAGAGGGACGTCAGTGATGCATCACGATCATGTGATCGAGCATGGCTTGTGGTTGTGCTTGAATAACTCCATCCTCAGTGGTGTTGGGCAGTTGGATCTAGAGTGACTCATGTTCTACCAACTTGGGCTTCTAGCATGACATGTGGAAGACAGGGTGAATTTTGGCATCCTCAGGTAATTTAAGTTTGTACACCACGGCTCCAATACGCTCTGTGATCTGATAGGGCCCATAAAAACGTGGGGATAGCTTCATGGAGGCTCGGCTTGCTGCTTCATTCTGGCTTGTGTGGTAGAGAGATTATCCTTTAACTGTTGTAGGAGTTCATCCCTGTCAATCAATTCTTGGTCGACCTGATCTACCTTGGCCGAGCCAATTACATACTTTGGAATCACTAGGGCTGGTCGATCATATAATGCTTCATAAGGGGCACATTTTGTAGATGAATGATATGTAGTATTATACCGCCATTCGGCCCAAGGAAGCCATATCACCCACTCTTTTGGTCGATCACTAGCGAAACACCAAAGGTACATCTCTAAACACCAGTTTACCACCTCTGTTTGGCCGTTAGTTTGTGGATGATACGCTGTGCTCATCTTGAGTTTGGTGCCTTGTAACTGAAATAACTCGGTCCAAAATTTACTAGTGAAGATCCTATCATGATCACTTACAATGGACCTTGGCATCCCAAGCAGTTTAACAATATTTTCTACAAAAATCTAGGCAATACTAGCAGTAGTGTAGGGATTTCTCACAGCATAAAAATGAGCATATTTCGTAAGTCGATCAACCACCAAGAGAATTGCGCTTTTACCTTTGAAAGGTGGCAGCCCTTTAATGAAGTCCATGGAGATATCAATCCACACCGAGTCCGGTATGGGTAGTGGTTGTAGCTTCCCTGGATTTGCCACAGTTTCACCCTTGTGTTGTTGACATACATCACATTGTGCCATATATTCAGCAATAATTTTTTTCATCCCTCTCCAATAAAAATTTTGCTTCCTCTTTTGTAGGTTCTCAGAAATCTGGAATGCCCTGCTGAAGGTATGGAGTGCATTTCATGCAGGATGATTGTGATGCAAGGAGAGTTAGGTATAAGCACAATGTGACCTTTGTAGCATAGATCCCTCGAATCCCAAGTGTAATGGGCTATTGCACTTAGATCCTCCTCCAATTTTTTTATGATGTTGCTGATATCTGGATCCTTCTTCCATTCTTCCCTAATGTCCTCGAGGAGACTGGTGCTAGGAAGGGAGATGGCTGAAACCTTAGCTTGCTTAGGTAGTTGTGAGAGTGCATCTGCAACAACATTTTCTTTCCCATTTTTATAAATAATTTCATAATCAAATCTAAAAAGTTTGGTTACCCATTTATACTACTCAGGGGATGATATCTTTTGCTCCAAAAAGTACTTGAGGCTTCTATGGTTGGTTTTAATTTGAAATCACTGGCCGATCAGGTAAGGTCTCCACCTCGTTACTGCATGTACAATGGCGAGCATCTCCTTATCATATATTGACATGTTTTGATGGAAGGGAGATAATGCCTTGCTAGTATATGTGAGTGATCAACCATCTTGCATGAGAACGACTCCAATTCCGACTCCAGATGCGTCGGCCTCAATGATGAAGGGTCGACTAAAATCTGGTAGCACTAGCACTAGCGTCGTTGTCATGGCTGCCTTAAGTTTGTCGAAGGTAGCGGAGGCTTTGTCCAACTATTGGAAAGCATCTTTTTTCAGTAGAGAAGTGAGGGGTGCACTGATCTTCCTATAGTCCTTAACAAATTTTCGGTAGTAGCCCATTAGTCCAAGGAACCCACACAGTAATTTCACGTTTGTAGGTTTCGGCCAGCCTTGCATTGCCACAATTTTTGTTGGGTCTACCACCACTCCTGATATTATGTGCCTAAGGTACTCTACTTTTTGCTAGAGAAAGCAGCACGTTGGTTGCTTAACAAAAAGAGTATTCTCCCGAAGGATCGTCAAAACAATCCATAAATGTTGAAAGTGAGTCTCAAGAGAAGGGCTGTAAATGAGAATATCATCAAAAAATACCAGCACAAATTTACGAAGAAAGCTCCGAAAAATATTGTTCATGAGACTTTGAAAGGTTGAAGGAGCATTAGTGAGTCCAAAAGGTATTACCAAGAATTCATAATGGCCATCATGTGTGCGGAATGCAGTTTTTGGAATGTCGTCTTCATATACCCGTCATCCACCACTGGTATTGGGTACTTGTCCTTGACGGTGATGCCATTTAAGGCTCGGTAGTCGATGCACATCCGCCAAGTTCCATCCTTCTTGCGTACAAGTAGCACTGGTGAAGAATAGGGGCTGCAACTTGGCCGAATCACCCCTGTTTCAAGCATCTCTTTTACGATCTTTTCAATTTCATCTTTCTGGAGGTGAGGATATCGGTATGGTCGAGTGTTCGCTGGTGGCTTGCCCGGAAGGATTGGAATCCGATGGTCATGTTGCCGAGGAGGAAGACCGCGCAGTTCAACAAAAATGTCGACAAATTCAGCAAGCAATTGGGCAAGATTTAGATCTTCAATTTCTATTTTCTTCCCCTCTTGTTGCTGCTAGAGATACAACAAAAAGCCATCATTTACCTTGTGCAAAACTTTCTCCATTCGTTGGGTCGAAACGGTGGTTACGTTGCTTCCGCGCTTCCCGCGTAGGATGATCTATTTGCCTCTGCAGTAGAATTTCATAATTAATTTGGAAAAGTTCCAATAGACATCACCTAGCAAAGTCAGCCATTCTATGCCAAGCACAGCCTCATAGTCATCAATTGGTTGGAGGAAGAAGTCAGTGATAATTTCTTGGTCTTGCAGTAATAGTTTCACCTGCGGACATCTTTGGTCGCACTTTAGGATTTTACCATCGGCACCCTTTACATCGAACTTGTTGCAACCTTCGATATGCAGTGCCATCCGAGCAGCAACCATACTATTTAGGAAGTTATTAGTGCTGCCAATGTCGATGAGAACAGTGATCGGTTGTTGTTTAAGAAGGCCTCCAACTTTCATCGTTTGCGGGTTTGAGTAGCCGGCTAGTGCGTGTACTGTAATGTCGGTCGGTTGTGGCTCTTCTTCTATATCTTCTTCTTCATGTTCAAGGCTCTCTTCTGGATGTTCAATGACCTCTTCTTCTACTGGTTCAATCATAAGAAGCCTCCCTTTTCTATAATAATGCTCATAGCTCCACGGCTCGTCGCAATGCCAACATAACCCCTTTGCAGATTGCTCCCGAAGTTCTTCTCTTGTCAACCTTTTTGGTGCCGGGACTCAGTTGATAGTAGGGGGGGCTCAGGGCTTTAGTATTGCAGGTCGAGGAGTGATCCTTGTCCTCCAGGCTTCATCGTTCAATCACTCCTCTTGAAGTCGTGCGAAAGATATGGCTGCCATAAGCGTGTATGGTTGTCGCGCTTTAACTTCTCCCCGGATCTCCGGCTTCAAGCCCTCAATGAAGGTCCCCAATAGTTGTTTTTCAGATCAATCATGAGTTTGATTAGATAACCTTTTAAACCTAGTTTGGTACTCCTGAATGGTGGAGGTTTGTCGAATCTTTGTTAGTTGTCCATCAATGTTCTCGTAATCGGTTGGTCCGAAGCGGATCAGCAGTCCTTCTTTGAATTGTCACCATGAAAGGACTCCATGAGTGTGTTCAAACTAGTCAAACCACTATATGGCATCCCCTTCAAGATGTATAGCCGCAATTTCCACCATAGATGCATCTGCAGTTTTGTGGTACCGAAAATATCGCTCCGCATGCGAGATCCAACCAATCGAGTCTCATTCTTACCATCTAGGGAAGTCCACTCTCATGCGTGGATAGTTGGGGTCAGTCATAGAGCCTCATCTCTCTTGGAAGTCATTTCTTTGGGCTTGATGCGATTGGTTAGAGCTCTCTCCTTGATATGATTTCTTCGGGCTTGGTGGTCGGCCCAAACCGAGTTTGGTAAAGAGAGTCTGAATCTTATCCTCCATTCGCGCCTCGAAGGCTTTGAATTTAGCATTGATTGCCTCCTTAGATGCCATAGTATATGCCTCCAAATCTGTGATGTTAAGATCTCTCTTTTGTTGTCGGGTTAAAGGCATGCATAGGTTGAGAGAAGTGATGGTCAAAAGGGTTGGTGGATTGGTGGATGTAGGCTGTGGTTTAGGCTTGTTCTTGCTTTGTGGCTGTTTTGGGTGCATATTGAGGGTGTGGTTTGGTGAAATTTTAGGGTTGTAGATGTTTAGATCTATGGTAGATGGCAGCAAAGGTTTGATAGAAATCAGTAAAAGTTTGATGCAGAATTGTGTTGTCTTGTAAGAGCAGAATTGTCGTGGAAGAAACAGCGGTTTCTCGATGAAATTTCCACCAAAAACATGAGAGATTTGAGGAGGGAATTGACAGAAAAATCTCGGTTTATATTACAGTAAGGATGAAAGTGACATTTTCTAAAAATAAACATGTAGCAAAAATAAATAAAATGAAGACTTTACAAAAATAAACAACTAAGATATGGTTTTCTATCTTAATCTACTCCCATTATTTTCATGTGAAGCACAGAACTCCCTTTGGTATATGAATCAGAGATCTTTGATGGATCTCTAGTAGGGATCGGGATCCAATCAACATCTCAACGTAATCTTGGGCGACTTGACCAATCATGCTAAGCCCAAAAGGTATGCAACTCTTGCCAATCACAACTTCTTGTGATTCCCATCCTATTCAACCTCCGAACCATCATGGTCTCGAGAGACTCAACCAACCATGATGTCCAATTAAGTTATCACCATCGTTACAAGATAAGTCTAATTCGATGATATACCTTCGAGCGACTCGTCCAAGCATATGTTAGAACCATAGCAGATTCTAAACTTGGGGTTGATCTCTTTAGGGGATCGGCCTCCTTGTAACTCTATAGGGGTTCCTCCCTCCAAGTTGCTGCTCAAAGCCTGCAGAAAAGATTCATCTATTGCTTATCAAAAGAAGAGGAATACATGGCTATTTATAGGGCTTCTAAACTCTAACTCCTAATAGGAGTCCTACTCAAGACTCCTATTTCTAACCAACTCCTAATAGGACTCCTACTCAAGACTCCTATTCCTTTACAACTCCTATTTCTTCTCTAAGAAACAACCTCCTAACCTTAGCCGACCTCTTCACCTCTTTAATAGGGGTCAGCTTAGGTAGGTTTTACATGAATGTCCTTCTCAATTAGGACTCTCCTAGCTAGAGTCCTAATAGACCCGTCGCCCTCTTCAAATCAGTTGTGTCCTTGAGGCTGACGATTTGGGAATTTGATCTTTAAGTCGTCATAGTTCTCCCAAGTGGCATCTTCTATTAGTAGGTTCGCTCACTGTATTAGCACTTCAGTAGTGGGTCATCGTCGTTGAGTCACGATCCGTCAATCAATAATGGCACTTGGTTGGGTCTGGAGTTCTCCTTCGGTAGTCATATTTGGTGGATGACTTTGGGTTGTCTCCAAGCACCTATTCACTACTTCCGTTTGGCCGTCGGTTTGTCGGTGATACACCGTACTCCTTTTCAATTTAGTGTCCTGTATTTTGGAATAACTCTGTCCAAAATCTTCTC
>LVTN01002458.1:6381-21100 GCA_001649415.1 Musa itinerans
ATTGAAAAACCACACAAAAACACATCTATGATCGCTCTAAAACAAAATGTATGCACTATTGACATTAATGATCTTTGTAATGAAATATATTTTTTGGCTTTGAATGACGATGCTTGGCTTTGGCATAGGAGATTAGGTCATGCTAGTATAAAACTAATCTCTCAAATCTCATCTAAAGAACTTGTAAGAGGAATTCCTCATATTAAGTTCGTTAAAGACAATGTGTGTGATGCATGTCAATTAAGAAAATAAATAAAAGGTAGTTTCAAACCAAAGAACCAAATAAGCACCTCTAGACTATTGCAATTGATCCATTGCTATTGATTCCCTCTCCTACTTTGCTGCCTACAGCAAACACTCTCCGCCGCCGCCACTCAAGGAGAGAAACATTCTCCCACTACCTCCTCAACGGTGGTGTCTTCCTCCTCAACAGTGGTGTCCTCTCCATCGACGAGGCGGGCGGTATCTTCATCGCTTGACGGCGGTCGCTGCGTCTTCCTCCTTTGCCGTCGCAGCCTCTAAAATCCCAAGAATGCTGTGACATCTTCCGTTGCCGCTTCCCTCTGCATTGAGGCTGACGGAGCTCTTCCTCTATACGCCTAATCGCTGCAGCTTCCTAATCGTTGCAGCTTTCGCAATTGCTGCATCACTGCAGATTTCTCCCGCTGCAATTTCCGCCACAACCGCTACAGTCTCCTCATCGTTGTAGTTTCCTCATCGTTGCAGCCTCCTCATCATTGCAGCCTCCTCATTGTTGCAGCCTCCTCATCGTTGCAGCCTCCTTATCGCTGCAGTCGCCTCCTAATCGCTGTAGCTTCCTCATCGCTTTCCTCCACCTTTCGTGAAAGAAAAAAAAAAAGAAGAAGAAGAAGAATGGCTGGGATGTCTTCATTATCTTCTTCTACAGGACTTATCTCCATCAATGCAGCCACACTAATCCCTTTCAAGTTATTGGTAACTATGCGTCTTGGCGGACTCAATTTTCTAATCTCTTATTTGGATACGACTTGCTAGGTTACGTTGACGACTCATTCAGTTGTCTGTCAGCCATGCTCAACATCCCCGGAGAACCTAGTCCGGCTCACAAACTGTGGCTGCGTCAGGATCGTCTCATCCTCCAAGCTGAATACCGTGTCATCGCCACTGCCACTATAGAACTCAATTGGATCACAAATCTGCTCAAAGAACTCAACATCAACTCTACTTCTACAATATATTGTGACAATGTCGAAGCTACCTATCTGTGCACTAATCCGATGTTCCACTCCCGCATGAAACATATTGCTATCGACTTCCATTTTGTGCGAGATCAAGTTGTCCGCCGTCAACTACGAGTTTCTCATGTCCATTCGACTGATCAGTTAGCCGACTCACTCACAAAGCCTCTCGCTCATCACCTTTTTGTATTACATCGATTCAAGATTAGCGTCCTTGATAGGAGCACAATCTTACGGGGGCATAGTGCAGGGAAGCTGCAGTCGCTATGTACTGTTTTGTGAGGAAAACAGAAACCCATATACCTCTGAGCTTTCACCTTCCTGTGGGAAATCTCAGTGTCTTCTTCCCAGCCTACCCGACCTTGAAACTGAGCTTTGATGAGTTCTGGGACATTGCAAACAACATACTGCACAAGTCTAATCGCTGCTGTGGCTTACACACTAGTATGGGCTGAAATGAACTTTACAGTTAAATCATGATGCAAAAACAGTAGATAGAGCCTTACTTTGGTTGCTAGGCTTTACTCAACAAATCACAAGCAGCAAGCAATAGTAATTGCATCAGGGTACTACCACTCTGATGTTGCAATACCAAGTTCATCATCAACAGGCATAGTCTCACATAACAATACTTTCCAACCATGAGTAATCAAGGAAATGGATTATTGATAAGATATAAGAAACCAAGAAGAGCATACATTCAATAATTCAAGTCATCGACTGGCATTTGATCATGAAAAGGAAGGGGGGTCAAAAATCAACAACTTAAGATGGACTCGATATTCCTGCTCCTTCACCAAATTATTACCCTATGGTCATTTTCCAAAACCGTTTAGTAGAGAAATTTTACGTTCCCATTTGTAGGGGGGAAATGAGCTGCATGTGGTAATCGATGAACTACAGGCCCTGATCAATGAGGTAATCACCCAACCTCTCCACGACCATGTTGCACTGTCCTGGAGTCATTGGCTCATCGTAGATGCCAAAAATCAATGCTTGGTTTGTCTTCTTCACGGTGATGCCTCCAGATCCCTGCCACCGGAAAAGAAAATTGCTTTACAAGTTAATACCTCAATGTAACTCTGATCTGAACGCTTCTTAAGATAACAAGTGTTGTAGCACAGGGAAAACTATCGGGCAGGCCTATGTTTGTGCTATGAGATATAAGTATGACAATGGAAATTCCACCATGCAAGCTTTGCACTCTTTTCAGTTTACCAAAGTAAAGCAGTCCAAGGAAATAGAAGATGAATTCTATTAAACGTAGTCATGAAAATTTTCTCACCTCACAGAAACTACATTTCGATAATAATCATTCAACAAGGTACTTCCACACCTCCAAAATTATGTCATGGAAGAACTAGCTACCATACGACAAACTTTTAACCGTAAAATTCAGAGTACAGGATTTATAAGAAATGAAACAAATTCTCCATCCCTAAACTGTGAACTCCTGAAGTATCATCAATAACAGTGAACATTGATGGAAGTGGCAGCCGCAGGATATATATGGCTAGTGGAAAGCAGTAGCATATGGGTAAAGACAAGAAAGTAAAAGGACCAAAATGTCAAGCAAATGATTTCAGCTCAACTCAATATATAGTGCTGAGATCAAGAGTAGACATCAAAGTAAATTTTCTAGATTTACAAGTTTATGCCGTTAGAACAAACTCAAGATGTGATAAAACCCAAATTCTCAACACTAAACAACATGGAATTGATCCATCAAAGCAGGCATCTCATGAAAAAAAGTGCAAATAAAACATAAACTCGGTCATCACAGGATGCTATTACCACCAATTATCATAATAAAGAAAATTCATCTCTTGTCATATGTCTCACATTAACAAAATTCTAATAGCCTCATGCACAAACTATAATGCAGATGAATTTAATTAATTCAAGCCTGTCAACATGAAGAAAAATTGCAATACTTCGTATTTAAATATCTTATGTGCAGGTACGAGGCCACTGAGAATATTCGAATCCACTACAAGCAAACAATCCAACACATATGATAAATTTGTAGAGATTATCATCATCCTAAATCCTAAAAGGAAGCTAGGAAAGTTTGCAGCATGAGCTACAAGATATCAAAAATATTCAGAAATAGCATGATCACCTTCTTTCCACGGATGACAGCTCCAGGCTCTCCTTGAATGACCATGTACTTTGTCGATCCAAGAAATAAGCCAATGGGGGCAAGTGTTCCAGGTTCATTGAAATCATTTATGATATTGGTGATCTCCTCAGGCTTAAACTGACCGATGGCAGTAAATAGAAGCATCACTTTATAGAATGGAAGAATAACAACGTGCAAAGGAGAGCAATTCAAGCATTCATGTGCATGTTAGCAGACAAATCTTGTCCATGGACTTATTAGTCGCCTGCTTTGGTTGGATCACCAGATGAAATCAATCAGGAATCATGGATAAAATATTAGAAATATTTTACCACATGTTAATAAGCATGGATCTGATGAACTTCCATAATTCTACGAATAAGCAACAAATATTTTACAAAATCGGTAACCATTGGATTCTAATGCTGGCATACTGATAATATAAGATCCAATAACTGGGGTTTGTGAGCATAAACATGAATCTAGATTCAAACGCTGGCATGGTGGGCAGAACTGATTGAAAGAAGAAGACCAAATGCACAAAATCAGTTCAGAGATGTATGAAATCAGATTTTCAAACTTATGAAAGAAATTCCTGGAAAAGAAAATTTGTCATTCAAGATCGTACCAATTACTACTATCCTCCTTAATTTCAACATTTAGAATTAACAAATGTGACCAAACATCGATCTTTCAGCATTGCCAACATAGATCATATTGTATATTAACAAGATTTACTCTTTCCAACAAGTCGGCATGCTGCGCTATTTCATGCAGGTAAATTTCTTGGAGATTCATAGTATCACATCTGATTAGATCAAGTCATAAAACCATACTTATCCACATCCCATCTTCAGAACTTGAATCACTCGTCAACAACATAGCAAGCCGATACATCATATCATAGCAGATGACTCAAACGCCCAACAAGATCAGATCAATGCTTCATGAAATGGCTTGATCGGGATCGAGAAAAACCTGGGGAAAGGACGCGCTCTGCGCCCAGACGCTGCCGTCCTGGCCGACGATCGCCGCGGCGGTGAGGTGGTGGCTCTCGATCTCGCACATCAGGTGGTCATCGACGTATGTTTGCCACGACATCGCGTCGCTCGCTCTCTCTTTCTTTTTCTCCTTCTTCTTTTGCTTTGGATTGCGCTCATTCGTGGGCTCGCCCGCGCTTTAAATTTAGTGGGGGGGGTGGGAGGGCGAGGGAAGAGCGGATCTCAAGTGCTCGCTCCACCGCCCATTCAACCCGATTGAAGACGTGCCCTTCATGTCCGGCTTTCGCGATTGCCGCGATCTCTTCCTCCTCGGGGCGTAATTTTTCGGCCCCAAGATTTATGTGTAATTACCGAACAGGACCCGACGAACGTCGAAAGGGCGAGTCTGACGGTCGTGATCGGATGACCGATGCTTGCGACCCACGAGATAGACGGTGGAGAAGGGACGCCTTGGGTCAATTTCTTCCTCCTCAGGCGCACTTTTTTTGCCCACGGATTTACCCGAAATTACCTAATTGAATACGCGTGTCCTTTAACGGTCCTGATCGGGTATTGAACGTTCGGGGCCCACAAGATCGACGGCGGAGAACGCACGTCTAGTGACGCGATAAACTCTTCCGCTCCAACGTACGTCGCACCTGCCTTCGAATTGGAAGCAACCGTCGGTCCTCGTGTGGGTGCTGACGAGGATAATAATGGTAATAAGACTCAGGCTTATGTCAGCTACCTCAGATGATGTCTCGCGCCTCGGTGGACCTGACAGCACCTGGTCAAACAATTCGAAACGCCGACCGAGGCACATTAATGCCCTGCTCAGACCCGACCTCTCACGCCACGCCAACACTCCAGTCAGACGTTTCCAGGAATACGATCCTGCTCCCTGCAAAACAGGCACATCAGGAACAGTAAGCTACTCTATAAAAACCCCGCGCTAGGGGAAAGAAGAGGGGGGGAGACCACTTAACTCCACTCGCTAACTTGGTCGTCGGAGGGGTCGGGCCGAGCTACCGACCCGACCTGTGTGCAGGTGAGGAGACGGAGCGACTTCCCCGGGACACGGAAGGGAGGGGCCCCTTCCCGAAGACGACCTGACGCGCCTTCCCCGCGCATCCCGGCGCGTGCAACCGGCCATGTCAGCGACTCCCGAGGGACACCAAGCAAGGTCCCCGATCATTTGGACTCGAACCAAGCCGTGCCGACCCCGAGGCCACGACATAAGTTGTTTACACTAATATTTTGGCGGTAGAAGGAGGGCCCGAATGTCGAGGGATCAGTAGTTGAACTCAAGTGAGCCCACGGCCGAAGGGACGCACCCGATCGACGCATCAGGAGCACATCCACCGCATGATGGACCCCGAGATGAACGCCGCGCCAGGACATCAGAGCGTTACTAGCGATTGTTCAATGACCCGGGTTTCTCCCCGCCCGAGGGTGCCCCCGCCGGCCCGTCGCTTGTGTCGTCTGAGGCCTTTCAAGACCTCGCTCATCAAGTCCGAACTCTGACGAATACGGTACAAACCATTCTCCCACTTGTTTCCCATCCGGCGCATCCGCCGGTGACCCAACCGCCGCGGCAACGAGAGCCGTTCACCGGGCCTCACACGCCGCTTCCCGAGCTCCCTACTTCGCCTTAGGATCGATCAACCCCACTTGGGGACCCAGTAGCGACAAACCCGAGGGGGCGCCCCGAGCCCGAGGCGCTGTCCTCAGATTCGACGGACTCCCTGCGAGCCCAGCTACGCCTTGTTAACCAGCGGCTCGGCGAAATGCAAGAGGAGGTTCGCAGGTCGAAGGGAGAGTTCGGGGCGGACACACACCAAGGATCCCCGTTCACGCCTGAAATACGAGATCAGACGATTCCTCCCAACTTCCGACTCCCCTCCCTGGATGCATATGATGGCGCCACCGACCCTACAGATCACGTAGCTGCTTTCCGCGCCCAAATGGCATTATACGGAACTTCTGACGCCTTGATGTACAGGGCGTTTCCTACGACTTTGAGGGGGTCAGCCCGTGCATGGTACAGCGCCCTGAAGACCGGCACGATCACCTCCTTCGGTCAGCTTGCCAAGGACTTTGAGCTCAACTTCCTGGCCTATGCCCGGCCCAAGCCGTCCATCGCTCTACTCCTCGGACTCAACCAGAGGGAGGACGAGCCCCTCTCCCATTTTGTGAATCGCTTTACTACACAAATTCGGGGGTTGTCCGATGCTCACCCCTCTCTATTAATGCAGGCGTTTATGATAGGCCTGCGACCTTCAAGATTTTTCTGGTCTCTCGTGGAGCGACCCCCCACCGCAGTACCCGAGATGCTCCAGCGGGCAAACCAGTTCGTCGCCGTCGAGGCTTGGATGACCGGGAGGCGAGAGGAACACAAGAGGGTCAGGCCGCAGCCTCCTCGGCAGCAACCCTCCGCCACGCCAAGGCGTAGGGTAGACCGGCCTGACCTGACGACATCGAGGCTCCCGCTTCCCGCTGTGGGCGCATCCCAAACGGAGATATTCCTCCAGATAAGGGAGAAGGGGCTACTCAAAAACCCCCACACGATGAGGAGCCCACGGGAACTGGCGGACCGGTCGAAGTACTATCGCTTTCACCGGTAGAATGGTCATGACACCGAGCAGTGTCATGAGTTGAAAAGGCAGATCGAGGAGCTTATTCGCAGAGGGCACCTCGGTCAGTACCTTCGGCAGGATGAGGAGCTGTCGCCATACTCGAAGGGACCCGTCGAGTAACACATCGACTTGATAACGGGTGGCCCTGCATCCGGAGGGAACTCCATGTCCGGAAGAAAAGCGTACGCCCGGGCTGCCCCTGCCGAGGCTCCCGAGTGCGGGCCCGAGCCCGCAGTTACGTTCCCGGCCGAACCCCCCGAGTGACCCGAGCATGACGATGCGCTCGTTATATCAGCCAGGATAGCCAACGCGCAAGTAAGAAGGATCATGGTCGACACTGGGAGCTCAGCCGACGTGCTCTACTTCGATGTTTTCCAGAAGCTCGGCTTGTCTAGAAAGAGCGTGGAGCTGATGTGCTCGGCGCTAACTGGGTTCACCGGCGACTCGATCTCACCACTGGGGGCAATCACCTTGCCTCTAACCTTGGGAGCCCCACCAAGATCGAAGACGGTGATGTCCACCTTCTTGGTGGTCGACCTCCCCACGGCGTACAACGCCATCCTTGGTCGCCCCACCCTCAATAGGATCAGAGCCGTCGTGTCTACCTACCATCAAACCGTGAAGTTCCCGACCCACGCAGGGGTCGGGGAAGCCTAGGGAAGCCCCCGTGATTCCCAACGGTGCTACCTGACGGCAATCTCGCTCCACAAGAGGGCAAGGACCGAGCAACCCGTAGGCGACCCCAGGGAAATGAAGAAGCCGACCCCCCATCCTGAACCGACGATGCCCACTTGCGACATACCGCTGATAGAAGACCGGCCCAACCGGACAGTCAAAATTGGGTCAGAGCTGCCCGAGCAGGAACGACAACAACTCGTCGGCTTCCTACGGGAGAACGCCGATGTCTTCGCTTGGTCGCCCTCCGACATGGCGGGCGTCGATCCGAAAATCGCACAACACCACCTCAACATCTTGCCCGACGCTTGCCCGGTGAGGTAGAAGCCCCGAAGGCAAGCCCCCGATCGACAATTAGCTGTCCGCGATGAGGTGCAACGACTGTTGTTAGCAGGCTTCATAGTCAAATCCCCTCGATGGCTATCCAATGTAGTCCTCGTAAAGAAGTCCAATGGAAGTTGGAGGATGTGCGTTGACTACACCAGTCTCAATAATGCATGCCCGAAAGACTGCTACCCCCTCCCGAAGATCGACCAGCTAGTCGACACCACGACCGGTTACGCCCGCCTCTTGTTCATGGACGCCTTTTCTGGCTATAACCAAATCAGAATGGCACCCGAAGACCAGGAGCACACTACCTTCCTCACCGACCTGGGGGTATACTTTTACAAGGTCATGCCATTCGGCTTGAAGAACGCGGGGGCCACATATCAGAGAACCGTAAACAAGATGTTCGCGCGCCAGATCGGGAGGAACATGGAAGTGTACGTCGACGACATGATCGTAAAAAGCCGACCAGCAGCAGCCCACCTCGCCGACTTGGCCAAGACCTTCGAGCAACATCTGGAGCACGACATGCGACTCAACCCCGCAAAGTGTGTCTTCGGCGTCGGCTCGGGAAGGTTCCTCGGGTTCATCATACATGAAAGAGGAATTGACGCCAACCCAGAGAAGCTCCAGGCGGTCATCAACATGCAGTCGCCTCAAACAATCAAGGACCTACAGCAACTCAACGGGAGGCTTGCCGCCTTATCCCGGTTTCTTTCCCGATCGGGTGATCGCTGCCTCCCCTTCTTCCGAGCGCTGAAGAACCCTAAGAACTTCCGATGGATGGTGGAGTGCGAGGAAGCCTTCGCGCAAATGAAGCAACATCTGGCCAACCTTCCCCGGCTTGCCTCGGTCTCTTCTGGGGAGAGGCTCAGCCTATACCTGGCCGCCTCCCAGCATGCGGTCAGCTCCGTCCTAACCAAGGATGTCTCCGGCGAACAGCTACCGGTCTATTACGTCAGCCATGTCCTGAACGGACCCGAGGAGCGGTACTCACCAATTGAGAAGTTGGCGCTAGCACTCGTGTTGTCAGCCCGGAAGCTGCGCCCCTACTTCCAGGCTCACACGGTGGAGGTAATAACCGACCAACCGCTTCGGATGATTCTATCTAAGTTCGATGTTGCAGGTCGCCTTCTTAAATGGGCGGTGGAGCTCGGCGAGTTTGACATACGATATGCACCGAGAACCGCAATCAAGGCCCAGTCCATAGCCGATTTCATCTCGGAGCTGACTACGAGCGAGGACGGGGGTCCTGAGCAACCTTCCGAGGTATGGATCCTGCATGTGGATGGATCAGCCAACTCGAAGGGCGCTGGCGCGGGACTGGTGTTGTTAGCCCCCGGCGGGCGATCGTTCGAGCGTTCCCTCCGCTTCAGTTTTTAAGCCACCAACAACGAGGCGGAGTATGAGGCACTCCTAGCAGGGCTCAGATTGGTCCTCGAGATGCAGGTAGACGCCATACGCATCCTCACTGACTCGCAGCTGGTAGCTGAGCACCTCAGTGGCGGATATGAGGCTCGGGACCCAATCATGGCAAAGTACTTGGCACAGGTAAAGCACCTGGCCACCAAGTTCTCTTACTTTACATTGCTTAATGTCCCAAGGGGCGAGAACGAGCAAGCCGACGCACTCGCCAAGTTGGCGTCAAGGTCGGCTCCCGAGGTTTGACCCGAGGTCGAGGAACTCCCTTCCCGAGCAATAGAAATTGCTGCCGCAACCTCGGGCGATGCGCGGACCACATGGTCCTCCCCGCCAATGAAGTTGCGGCCCGACGACTGCGCTGTACGCAGACATGGTACTCCGAGATGGGGGGACGACTCTACAAGAGGTCCTTCTCACAGCCTCCTGCGGTGCTTGGAGCCCGAGGAATCTCGGTCGGTTCTGGCCGAGGTCCATGGGGGGGTTTGTGGAGAACACGTCGGAGGGCGGACCCTAGCGCACAAGATCCTTCGCCAAGGGTATTACTGGCCAACCATGTGCCGAGACGCAAAGGCCTACGTACAACGGTGCGATTCGTGCCAGAAGCACGCCCGCATGCCTCGGCAACTCGCGGTCCCACTGGCCCCCATTGACTGTGCATGGCCATTTACGCAGTGGGGTTTGGACCTGCTCGGACCTTTTCCGCCCGCTTCAGGGCAGCGGAAATACATCGTCGTAGGGGTGGACTACTTCACCAAGTGGGTTGAAGCCGAACCACTGGCGATGATCACAGAGCAACAAGTGGAGAAGTTCGTGTGGAAGAACATAATAACTCGGTTTGGCTTGCCGAGGACCATCATCACCGACAACGGACCTCAATTCGCCAGCACACGGTTTCAGGAGTTTTGCGAGAGCTACGAGATCCAACTGAGGTTCAGCTCGGTGGCCCACCCCCAAACGAACGGGTTAGCCGAAGTAACCAATCGGTCCGTCCTGGACGGGCTCAAAAGAAGAGTGTCAGCGGCACACTCGGCTTGGACGGATGAACTCCCGAGCGTCCTATGGTCCTTACGCACCACCCCCAAAACTACGACCAGAGAGTCCCCCTACAGCCTCGCGTTCAGTACCGAGGCCGTCCTACCGGCCGAAGTAGTTTTTCCCACCTTACGGACGAAGAACTACGAGGAAGGGACGTCGGTCGAGGGACTTCGGGCCAGCCTCGACATGCTCGAGGAGCAGCGTGCCGACGCACATTTAAAAGCCCTCTCCTACAAAAAAGCGGTCGCAAGGATCTACAACCGGAAGGTATGACCCCGACCAATCAAGCTAGGCGACTTAGTTCTACGTAAGGCCAAGGTCAGCGACCCGACCCGGACAAGGGGCAAGTTGGCCCCCAAGTGGAAGGGACCTTACCGGGTGATCGGTATTGTCCGGGTCGGCACGTACCGACTCGCAACAATGCAGGGCCACCCTTTGCCAAGAACTTGGAACATGCAAAATCTGAAAAGATTTTTTGCATAGGCAAATAGAAAAAGCACAAAGATTTAAACGAAACTTCTTTCATTCAGATAAAAACCATATTACAAGACCGAGCAACACGTTTACATGGTCAGACTAAAGACCCGACCAACAAGGTAAAAGAACATTACAAAGTTATATTATTTCTCGGGAGCGTCGGCACTGTCGTCGAAGGGAACCTCCTCGGGCATGTCGACGCTCAGGTCTTCGGGGCAGGAGGCAAAGGGGTTGTCTTCCGTCTCCAGACCAGGGTGGCGCGCCTTGAATCGGGCCAGGGCAATGCGGTACCCATATTCATAGGTAACCAGCCCCGACCGTACGAGGCCGAGCTGGAACCCCGGGGACTGCTTGTAGTCCTCGATCAGTTTTCTGCTTTTTTCCGGCCACTGTTCCACTTCGGCGGCCAGGGCCTCAGTGGCCCCCTTTGCCTCGGCAATCGCCCCCTCTAGCTTTTTGCTAAGGGTGGCCGCTTCGCTCCGGGCGAGACGCGCCTCGGTTCGGGTCACCCTCAAGAGCTTCTGCAGCCCATCATTTTGTTCCTCGGCCGCTTTTGCCTCAGACCTAAGGCGCAGGGCCTCCGCCTCCAGCGCCGAGGTACGCTGCTCGGCCGCCGCTGCCTCGGATTTGAGTCGCGACACCTCAACGTCCAGCTCCGAGGCACGCTGCTCCGCCGCCACAACTGCCTCCGGGCCCGCCCCGGCGCGGACCTCTTCGACCTGCCTGAGCAGCTCAGCGTTGCGGTCGCTCAGAATGCCGAGAGCCTGACCCGCGTCGCGCACGCGGTCCATCAGCACCATAGAATAATGATGGCTCTACGAAGAAGAAGAGTCCGAATAAGTACCGTTCGGGCGGAAATAGGGGTCCGATGCCGAGATACTTACCCACAGCAATGACTTGGCAGACTTGCCAAGCAAAACCCCTGAGGACATGGTATACATGTCCCGCGCCATGTCGGGATGAAGCCCGCCGCGGGCGAAGGAGGCTGCAGCCTCCCCGTCAGCCCATACCCGGGTCCCGCGGGTCAAGCCGCCCCACTAGGCCGCCAGCGGGTTGGACGGTTGCCCCGTCGAAAGTTTGTCCATTACCTGGGCTTGGTAAGGTTCGTCTGGCGCTCCCGCGGGGAGGCGACACAGGTCATGGATGGATGGCTCCCGAGGCATCTTCCCGGCCCTCTCATTACTCGGGCCGGCCTCGCCCCGACCAAGGGTCCGCCACCGGTCGCACGCTCCCGGTTCAACAACGACCTCTCCGAGCCGAGTCGCCGGCGGATCTGGCTTCTTCTGGACGGCGGTCTTGGCCTTTTTCCGAGGACGAGCAGTCTCAACTTCTACCGGCGCCGCTTCCGAGCCGACCCTCGGCTCGGGCGGGGGGCGCGACGACGCGGCTGACGAGGAACGCCCCCCACGCACAGCGGCGAGGTTCACCATCTCTGCAGAAAACACCCGCGTTGGTTAGAACAACGAAAACATAACCTTTCAGAAAACCCTAGCACCACCTACTACCGCCATACCTCGAGGCGCCGGGCTAAGACCTGCCTCGACTAGCCACGCCTCGGTCATCTTCCGGATGACTCGGGAGGCTAGAAGGATCTCCTTAAGCCACCGAAGATCCCTGTGCTCCTCGTCGCTTAGGACCGGGGCGGTGTTGTCAATCACGCGCGCCGCCCACCGGAGCCCGAACCCCTAGTCCTTCGAACGGCAAACATAGAAAAACCGCCCCTTCCACCCCTTATTGCTGGAAGGAGCCCCACTAACCCGGAAGCCCGCTCGGGCAGACAGATAGTAACCCCCCGGACCCTTGGAAAGACGGAAGCAGGAAAGCAAGAGGGATCGGGTTGGGGTGATGTTGGCATAGTGGCACTCCCCTAGGAACGCCACCAGATAGCGCCAGGAGTTCGACGCCATTTGTGACGGAGAGATACGCCACCATGAGATGCAGGAGGTGATGATTGGATGGAGGGGAAGGCGTAGCCCGACCTCAAGGGTGTCTAGGGTTAGGGCGAAACCCTTCGGGATGGGTCATATGCCCGCTGCCCCAGCTCAGGGGCAACAAGTACGAATTCCTCCGGGATACCGTAACGACCCCGGAGGTAGCCGAGCGATGACTCGATCACCGTGGAGTCGATGTCATGTGGCCACATTAGGGCCTCTAGGGCCCGAGCCATTTTCTCGTCGGATGATGAGTCGGGGCTCGGCGACAATGCTTTCTTGCCAACATTGCCGGAGGAGGAAGCGGAAGAGGGCGAGGACGAAGAAGAAGGGGAAGCAATCCTTACCAAACTTGGGAAGGAGAAGGACGACAGCCGATTCAGGACGAAG
Source organism: Musa itinerans (assembly GCA_001649415.1). Lineage (NCBI taxonomy): Eukaryota > Viridiplantae > Streptophyta > Magnoliopsida > Zingiberales > Musaceae > Musa > Musa itinerans. Next base: position 19,594 of record LVTN01002458.1, read on the forward strand.
CAGTATGGTCCAAAGGAGCACCTAAGCGAATGCAGGAAGGGAAACGCATAGAAGGCCAACTGCACGCTTCTTATAGACGAAGTCCCGCCAAAAATGACACTTCCTCTCCTGGAACACATCACATCAAGCAGGCTGAATGTCACTCAGCCATAAATACGACCTAACGTGGCGGACGCGGGGCGCGCGGTGCGAAGGCAGAAACCTTGGTCTTCCCGTTCTTGAAACCGGCGACCCCCAAAGGTGACTGACTCCTCGACTCCTACGCGATGGGAAAAGGACCTCCCCGCCCGCGTCTAGTCGTTGCTTCATTAATGGTCCAAACAGAGTACCTCCTCTGCACGGCCCGCCCGCCTGAGACGTGCTCCTCGGCCTCATGTCGCCCGAGACCACCTCCTCTACGCGGCCCGCCCGCCTGAGACGTGTTTCTCGGCCTCATGTCGCCCGAGACCACCTCCTCTGTGCGGCCCGTCCGCTTGAAATGTGCTCCTCGGCCTCATGTCGTCCGAGACCACCTCCTCTGCGCGGCCCGCCCGCCTGAGACGTGCTCCTCGGCCTCATGTCGCCCGAGACCACCTCCTCTACGTGGCATGTCAGCCTGAGACGTCCGCAAGAGATCGGCAACCGGCCGACATGATTAACCACTTGGGGGATAAGCCATGCCCTGGACCCTCCCCAGCAACAGCCGACGCATGGCTTCTTTCGGGGGGGGCATATGATGAGGATAATAATGGTGATAAGACTCAGGCTTACGTCAGCTACCTCAGATGACGCCCCGCGCCTCGGTGGACCTGACAGCACCTGGTCAAATAATCTGGAACGTCGACCGAGGCACATTAACGCCCTGCTCAGACCCAACCTCTCACGCCACGCCAACACTCCAGTCAGACGTTTCCAGGAATACGATCCTGCTCCCTGCAAAACAGGCACATTAGGAATAGTAAGCTGCTCTATAAAAACCCCACGCCAGGGGAGAGAAGAGGGGGGGGGAGACCACTTGACTCCACTCGCTAACTTGATCGTCGGAGGGGTCGGGCCGAGCTACCGACCCGACCTGTGTGCAGGTGAGAAGACGGAGCGACTTCCCCGGGACGCGGAAGGGAGGGGCCCCTTCCCGGAGACGACCCGACACACCTTCCCCGCGCATCCCGGCGCGTGCAACCAGCCACGTCAGCGACTCCCGAGGGACACCGAGCAAGGTCCCCGATCATTTGGACCCGAACTAAGCCGTGCCGACCCCGAGGCTACGACATAAAGTTGTTTACACTAACAGGTGCCTTGAAATTTAAGATCGCAAATGGTGACGTAATTTCTATGATCTTCTAATTCTATCTTTCTTTACCGAGTTATAATTACATTTTTTTAGTTTAGCTAAAAACGGGACAGATGCAAAATTACAAAGAAAATATTATCTAACAATTTTTAAAAAAAATAAGTTTTTTTGTATTTCATATATTTTAATTTGATAAAATTATATATATAATTAATCTTCACTTGTGTGTGTTTGATA
>LVTN01002458.1:21150-35929 GCA_001649415.1 Musa itinerans
ATATATAGGTAAGTGATGAAGTTGAGATTTAAATTCATAAATTTATAAAAAAAAATATTAAAATATTTATTAACTAAACTAATTGATACCTCTCATTTATCATTTATCTCGAATTACTTTGTTATGGTTGGAGAAGGGTTGACCCGCCAGCCGGCCATCACCGCCTTCATCGGGATGTCTGATCAATTAGGTTGGGTCGGAACGAGATCATCCAAACTGGTCAAGTCTTGCATTTGTGACTTGGTAAGGTCAAATCATGCTTACGACAAGATTAGGCTCAGTCAGAGGCACCAGTAGATGATCCATTTTTCCTGCCTTGCCTTCGTCAGATGAAGCACAAAGTTTGCAAGACTTCACGTCTTTGACTTCTATATAATAATAATAAGTCATGCTTTATGGAGAGTAAACATTGATGCATCAAGGCCGCCTTTTGATCTATGTATTACATTTTTCCATTTTTTTTCTACAAACTATAAAATTAAGATTTTTTAAAAATAAATAAATAATGAAGATGAAAATTCGAATGTTTTATCAAAACCACAAAAAAATATATATTCTATCATTAATAAAAAAATTATTAGATGAAATTCAAACCTTGAATTTTAAATTAATATAATATGATACACTCAATAGAAAAAAATAAATTTTACTACTATTATTATTATTATTATTATTATTAACCGATAGAAGATAAAATTCCGAACTAAGGACTTTATGATGATCTATCAAAGGTAAGTCTAACACCTTGAAATTGTATGTTTTCTGCATCCAATTGTGACTGCTTGTACTAGATTTAATAAAATATTATTTTCTTCCTCTAAGGAGAAAGAAATACAAAAAAGGATAGATTGAACATGAGGTAATAGAGACATCATTAATGTGGGAATTCATGTGAATAAATGCACTAAAAGGTGGCCGCTCGAGGATAAATCATATGAAACATTTAACTAGTTTAGGTACTGTTGGGGAACAAGTATGTTGGTGAGTTAGTACGGCTAGGTCTGTGGGTCGATGTCGAGAGTTTTTTACAGGATGATTTGGATGATGAGGTGGTCGGGCCCTCGGGAAGGAGTGTTGGTTGGTGTTGGACGGGATTAGGACTAATTGACAATTCCACACTACCGGGCGGATGACGCTCTTGTGCCGAGTCCCTAGCCGTCAACGAGTGGTCGCCCTCCTAAAAAAATGGCCTTCGCCAGGTGGTACCTGATTGTGGCCCCTCCGACGAGCAAGTTAGTAACGAGAGGGATTGCTTTTTCCCTTCTTTTGTGTTCTTTTTTCTCCCCCTTGGTCGGAGGTCGGTCAAAAGTTTTATACTAAGGCGCAAGGGTTGATGGAGCGTCGATTCGGTGTCACCGCTGACCCTTGAGGGATGGGACGACCCTTCTGGGACGTGTAGAGCTGTGTCAGACGGTACCGCCCTGAGCTCCCGGGACGGGACATGTGGTTTATCTTCTTGGTACGAGCTCCCGGGATGGGACGTGTGGCGTGGGCTCTGACTTGGCGTGCAGCGTTGGCTGTGACATGTCCAGGCCACCAAAATATACTGTATCACTTCTCCCCCCCCCCGCCAAGGTGTGTCGTGGGGTCCTTAACGGACTAGGCGGCATGCCTGAGTTAGAGGGTTGCTGATCACTTAGGAGGGGAAAACGGAATTGACTTGTCGTGGGGCAATTTAGAGGGGTAATGCCCTGTGCTTCGAGTAAGATTGATCCTATCGGTCTAACAGTTGGGACCAGTCATCTTGGTCGGTCGGATAACCGGTTTGGCGCAGGTCGTAGTTATGGACCTCGGTTTTGCGAGTCGGCAAGCGAACCGAGGTGACTCAGTTAGAGCTGCGAGTCATGGATCGACGTGGACGGGGAGGGGCGTCGGGTCGGTCGAGAGGTGCAACTCGGGCGTTAGGTTGTTCGAGATGCAGCTCGAGCATTGGATCGACCGCGAGGTATGACTTGGGCGTTAGGTTGTTCGAGATGCGGCTCGGGCATCGGATCGGTCGAGAGGTGTGACTCGAGCGTTGGGTTGTTCAAGATGCGGCTCGGGCATCGGATCGGTCGAGAGGTGTGACTCGAGCGTTGGGTTGTTCAAGATGCGGCTCGGGCATCGGATCGGTCGAGAGGTGTGACTCGAGCGTTGGGTTGTTCAAGATGCGGCTCGGGCATCGGATCGGTCGAGAGGTGTGACTCGAGCGTTGGGTTGTTCAAGATGCGGCTCGGGCATCGGATCGGTCGAGAGGTGTGACTCGAGCGTTGGGTTGTTCAAGATGCGGCTCGGGCATCGGATCGGCCGCGAGGTGTGACTCGGGCGTTAGGTTGCTCGAGATGCGGCTCGGGCATCGGATCCAGACCTGTGGGCCGAGCGACTATGCTCGGGCTGCGGTCTCGGTGTCGGCGGATCGTTTGTCGAGAGCGATCTGGAGCGACCCGGTCGGGAGCTGGAATCACGAGTCAAGTGATTATACTCGGGCTCGGGCTGCGGTCTCGGTGCCGGCGGATCGCCTGTCGAGAGCGATCTGGAGCGACCCGGTCGGGAGTTGGAATCGCGAGCCAAGTGATTATACTCGGGCTCGGGCTTTGGTGCCGGTGGACTGCTTGTCGAGAGCGATCTGGGGCGACTCGGGCAAGAGCCAGACTTGTGGGCCGAGCGACTATGCTCGGGCTGCGGTCTCGGTGCCGGCGGGTCGCCTATTGAGAGCGATCTGGAGCGACCCGGGCGACAGCTGGAATCGCGAGTCGAGTGATTATACTTGGGCTCGAGCTTTGGTGCCGGTGGGCCACTTGTCGAGAGCGATCTAGGGCGACCCGGGCAAGAGCCAGACCTATGGGCCGAGCGATTATGCTCGGGCTGCGGTCTCGGTGCCGGCGGGTCGCCTATTGAGAGCGATCTGGAGCGACCCGGGCGACAGCTGGAATCGCGAGTCGAGTGATTATACTTGGGCTCGAGCTTTGGTGCCGGTGGGCCACTTGTCGAGAGCGATCTAGGGCGACCCGGGCAAGAGCCAGACCTATGGGCCGAGCGATTATGCTCGGGCTGCGGTCTCGGTGCCGGCGGGTCGCCTGTTGATTGCGATCTAGAGCGACCCGGGCGGGAGCTAGAATCACGAGCCGAGTGATTATACTCGGGCTTTTGGTGCCGGTGGGCCGCTTATCGAGAGCGATCTGGGGCGACCCGGGCAAGAGCCAGACCTGTGGGCCGAGTGACTATACTCTGGCTGCGGTCTCGGCGTTGGCGGGTCGCTGTTGAGAGCGATCTGGAGCGACCCGGGAGGGAGCTGGAATCGCGAGCCGAGTGATTATACTCGGGCTCGGGCTTTGGTGATGGTGGGCCACCTGTTGAGAGCGATCTGGGGCGACCCGGGCAAGAGCCAGACCTGTGGGTCGAGCAACTATGCTCGGGCTGCGTTCTCGGCGTCGGCGGGTCGCCTGTCGAGAGCGATCTGGAGCGACCCGGGCGGGAGCTAGAATCGCGAGCGGATTGATTATACTCGGGCTCGGGCTGGGCCGGCGAGGCGTAGGTCAGGAACCGATCTAGAGTAGCTCGGGCAAGAGCTGGGCCAGCGAGGCGCAGGTCGGGAATCGATCTGGAGCGGCTCGAGCAAGAGCTAGGCTGGCGAGGCGTAGGTCGGGAACCAATCTGGAGCGACTCGGGCAAGAGCTGGGTCGGCAAGGCGCAGGTCGGGAACCGATCTGGAGCGAATCGGGCAAGAGTTGGGTCGACGAGGCGTAGGTCAAGAACCGATCTGGAGCGACTGTGGACCTCTTGTCGCGAGTGGCTTTTCGACGGGAGATTTTGGATGACGAGGCATCTTTCGATGGGTCCCCCGGGACATGGAGTTGCTTCTCGGGGTTCCTTGAGATAGCGCTCGAGGTGACATTTTCGGATCAAGTCCTCGATTTGATTCTGGTGGTCACGCAATCTTCCGTGTTGTGGCCATAGTCCCGGTGGAACATGCTTAGAGGGAGAGGCTCTTGTCAGTCGAGCCTATGGCGGGGTTGCACCGGGGCAGCTGAGGTTGTTCCCCGAGATTGTTCCGCCCTTGGCCTCTTGCTGTCCATGCGCTTTCCCGCCACCAGAGCTTCGGCGGCGATGTACTGGTTGGCGCGCTGGAGCATCTCGAGAATGACTATTAGCGGCTTCTCGATCAGTGACCAGAAGAACCTCGAAGGCTTCAAACCCATCAGAAACGCCTGCATGATTAGAGAGGGGTGAGCGTCCGGGAATCCCCGGATCTCAGTGGCAAAACACGCCACGAACTAAGAAAGCGGCTCGTCTTCGCGCTGAGATAACGCGAGCAGGGTGGCCATGGAAGGCCTGGGTCACACACTAGCGAGGAAGTTTTGCTCGAACTCCCTGGCGAGTTGGTCGAAGGATGAAACCAAGGATTGGCGTAGCCGGCTGAATCATGCTCTGGTCGATCCCCTCGGGGTGGTTGGGAATGCCCGGCACATTAATGCATCAGAGGTGCCATAGAGGGCCATCTGAGCTCGGAATGCAGAGACGTGCTCCACGGGATCGAAGCCGCCATCGTTTGTCTCTAATGTCGGTAGCCTGAAGTTAAGGGGTATTGGCTTGTCTTGTACTTCTTGAGTGAAAGGGGACCCGCTTGAGCCGTCTTTACTGGACTTGCTTCGTGATTTTCGAAACTCGCGTTGGAACTCGTCCAGGCGTTGATTGACCCGGGACAGTTGGGCCCTAAGCGAGTCATCCGCCAAGTTGGATGATACGGTGTCCGACTCGAGGTGGGGTAGGGTGACTCGGTAGGTTGCGGGTGTGTTCCGTCCTAGCGGACCTCTCACGTCCATCGCTTGCTCTCGGGCTTCTGTAGTCCCGACCTGCTCTCCGCTCGGCCTCCGTCGAGTCGGATCAGTCGGAGGAGTTGCCAGCCGCACGATCTGAGGAATGAGCGGAGCGAGCGTTTGCATCATGCTTGCCATGGCCTGCACTTGCTTGGAGAGGCCGAGGAATGCCTCGGGTGTCACGACCGAGGGTCTTGCGGCGAATCTAGGGGGCGACAACCTCGGGTCGTTGAACAGGCCCCAGTAGCGGTCTGGCATTGAGGTCGGAATCCCGCCATCTCCGGGAGAGGGAATGACCTGGCTTCTGAGTTCAATGGAAGGGAGGTCAGTAGGTGGTTCTCTCTCGGGGAGAGCTCCAGCCAGATGCTCCTACGACATGACCCTCCTTCTAGCGTCAAAATGTTAGGGAACAAGTATGTTGTGGCTGGTGAGTTAGCACGGCTAGGTCCGCGGGTCGATGTCAGGAGCTTTCTGCAGGGTGATTTGGCTGATGAGGTGGTCGAGCCCTCGGGAAGGAGTGCTGGTTGGCGTTGGACGGGATCAGGGTTGATTGACAACTCCTCACTACCGGGTGGATGATGCTCCTGTGCCGAGTCCCTCGCCGTCAACGAGTGGTCGCCCTCCTGTAAAAATGACCTTCGTCGGGTGGTACCCGACTGTGGCCCCTTCGACGAGCAAGTTAGTAACGAGAGGGATTGCTTTTTCCCTTCTTTTGTGTTCTTTTTTCTCTCCCTTGGCCGGAGGCCGACCAAGAGTTTTATACTAAGGCATGAAGGTTGATGGAGCGTCGATTCAATGTCGCCACTGACCCTCGAGGGATGGGATGGCCCTTTTCGAACGTGCAGAGTGGTGTCGGATGGTACCGCCCCGAGCTCCCGGGACGGAACATGTGGTTTATCTTCTTGGTACGAGCTCACAGGACGGGACGTGTGACTTATCTTCTTGGTACGAGCTCCCGGGACGGGACGTGTGGCGTGGGCTCTGACTTGACATACAGCATTGGCTATGACATGTCCATGCAGCCAAAATATATCAGGTACAATAGGACCAACTATTGCAATCGTTACTTGTTAATGTCCCATGCCGACCAAACATGGTTCAACATCAGATTGGATCGACTGCTATTATAGTATTGGAGTTTGATCACAAATTAGAGACAGAGGGACAGAAACCAAGCATCGCAACCGACATGGATCGGGGCGGCCCAATCCTTGGCAGGCATCATCTATGCCTTCATCCTTGTAGGATAAGGATGGAATCCACATATATAATATATTATATGTACACATACATACAGATCATTTAATTAGAATGGCATTTAGCCATTTATTCCGCACCAAAGGGTTCAACTCCGACCACCCATGCCATGTGCCATGGTTTTCAACTAGGAGATCCAGCTGGGGCTCTCCCCCTCGCCTGCTTGGGACCTCCATGCAATCCTGAGCATCCATCCACAGTGGATACCAAGTTATGATTGGGTGGTTAACACTGACAGATGCTTGAGACCTGGATAGATGCTTGAGACAAAAGCTGGTGGTGAGAAGAAAGAATTGATGAATTTGAAAGAAATGTAACATGTGTAAAGCATATATTGGTCCTTTCCTAATAGTTTAGTTTTTAAGACAAATATTTAAGATGATATTAAAACAGATCATGAATTCGAATCCTTTATCGACACTTAATCATATTAGATATTAGAGAGAGGTCAAAAGTAAGTTTGACATTAGTACATACTTTTTCTTTTTATAGGATTTATAAAATTAAAAATAGTTCACGTAATAAACAAGAATCAGGGAAGGAAAAACTTTTTTTAGGCTTAATTCCACAGGTTTGATAAATCTTGTTGATAGCCAGACTAACCCTAAGAAAAGAAAAAGGTTGAGGCTGCCCTACTAGTAGTGCTTTTGGTGACTAGAAAGCTCAAGGAGACAAGGGAATTTGTCTTCCACAGCTTACACTGCTATCTTTGTGGGACAAAGTAATCTCCCAGGTGACCCACCTAATCCCACCAGTCAAGAACAGAAGATGTCAGCAGAATAAAAGCCATTTTAGACAGATGGCTCGTACCCATTACAAGGAGACATGCCCACTAAACTTGTCTGTCCCTACACAGTGTGAAGTGGTGGTCAAGGCAGAACGAGAACGAAAAAATAAAAGAGATAGGCATGGAAGGATATGGATCAGTCCTACTCATAGGAACTTATCCATTGCCACCCAAGTATTAATAAGATAACGTGGAATGCTCGAGACAAGGAGAGACCATGTCAAAAGGAGCACCACCACCACATGAGGTCCGGAAGTCACATGATAGGTCTGGCTTTCCTAGGTATGGAATTGATAACCCTGATGAGCCATTGATTTAAATTCCATCCACATATTTTATACTAATAAGCTACAGTGGTCACCATTAAAATAACCACAAGCACATAGAAATGTTCCCTGGTGGGATCAGATCTATGAGCTATATATCGTGGCATACCATCTCTAAGGGGTTAAAAGAGATACGGTAGAAAGAAAGCGTCCGCTGCATCACCTCCCTCAAACCATCTCTAAGGTTTCCCTCTGCAAGAGTGGACATGGTTGAAGGTCTCAAGCAAAGGTGTCATGGAGTTTACTTACGTCGCGACGAAGACGATGAAGAGCTATTCGATTCCGACCCCTTCTCCAGCAACTCCGATGATGAAGATGAAACGCCTTCAACTCCAGATCCTTCGTCGCTGTCACCCCACCTGAATTCTGATAGACCTCTGTATGAGTTGTCTTCACTAATGGAGCAGCTACCTATCAAGTGAGTATGTTAATGATCTGAAAAGATGTACGAACTCTTAATGGAAGTAGAAAATAGATACATTAGACTAACTTGCAATTGGATTTGGGTGATGTAGGAGAGGGCTGTCCAAGTACTACCAAGGCAAGTCGCAATCATATACATCGCTCTCTGTGGTTAGCAGCATTGAGGATCTGCCCAAGAAAGAGACTGCTTACAGAAGGAAGATGAAGGCATGCAGGAGCTATGCTGGAGGAATGGATGCAAGCCATAAGTCTGCTCATTCTCCTGGGCATTGCAGCAAAACCATATCGAAGAAGATTGTTCCCAGGGTGACTTCTTGTGCTTCTTTGATGTCCAAAAGCAGCAGCAGTAGCCTTCTCTGTAGCAGCAAACCACCTCTCATTCCTGTACATAAAAATCCATGTCCACATTAAAATCCTTCAGATTAGAGCAGTTTTTGTGTTATGTTTTCCATGTCCCTTGTGGTTATCAGGGTTACTTCTTGTACTTTGATGACAAAAAAACAGCAGTAGTCGCCTTTTTTTTGGGAGCAAACCACCTCTAATTCCTGTGCATAAAAATTCATGTCCTCATAAAATCCCTTGCCATGTAATGTTTCAGATCAGAGCAATTGTGTTATGTTTTCCACGTCTCGTGGTTATCAGGGTTGTTTTTTGTGGTTCTTTGATATATGCCCAAAAGCAGCAGCAGTAGCCTTCTTTGTGGCAGTAAACCAACTCTAATTCCTGTTTATAAAAATCCGTGTCCTCATTGAAATCCCTTCACATGTAATGTTTCAGAAAAGAGCAACTTTTGTGTGATGTTTTCCATGCCTCTTGTGGTTCTTGATATCAGAAAGATGCAGAGCAGGAGTATTTGAGGTGAAATTCTGTTTTGATAATTAGAATTTATGGTCTGGAGAAAGTTAATCTCACCTCTGTTTTTGGAGAAGCCTGTTGCTTCTTCAAAATATACCACTTTGGATTCACATGCTTATGTAAAGAGCTAATGTTCAAATTGAAGGCCCCTTTCAGGCTCATCATTGGACTTCAGCAACCCACACGACCATCATGAAAGGAAAATTGACTTGTTCATGATGGGACTTTATGCATTTAGACCAGATGTTAACCTAATTGTGCATTGCATTTTACACAAGTAAACCATTCCAAATAAATAATTAATTTGCCTCAACTCAGTTCCATTCCCACCAATCAATTGCTTCCCATTTTGGATGCTAAGAATATGAACTTCTAAATATGGCAAGAGTTAGAATATGGAATTCTACCATAATACCATGTTCTAATAAAAAAATTGTTTGATGCTGTAAAGGTTCTAAATATCGGTTTGATACTAGTTTCGAGAACCAAGCATATTGGTGTGCTATATCGGATAATATGTCAACCATTACCATTTGATAGAAAATATATTCACTTCATTCATAGCTCGACAAATGACAACACAATAAGCAAGGGGAGGGCTTTATCAACGATTGAGCCATAGATATTATTCCAATATAAAATGCTAAGAAAATATTCTACTTATGCCTCAGAATATGCCTCTCAGTGAAACAACTATAAAACTTTTCGTATCACAGTAATCAAAGTGAGTTACTATTTACTAAAAACTTTCACTCCGTTCCGATATTGACCTAAGTGTCAAAGGGACCACATTGAGAATTCCATCTGACCTAGGTCTTTGTATAGGTCGACATCTAGTTGAGCATTTGAGACCTTCTTGGCTCTGCTTGCAGATTTCTTGTGTAAGCAGACCCAAACCAAATCGATCTGATTCGAACATCATCGACATATCTCACATCATATTCAAAAAATAACAAAGCTTAGGCCATAGAGCTTTTTACTCGATGCTTCAACCACAAGAAGGGTATTTAAGCTAGCATTTGTAGTTGGTTTTTTTTCTCAGACAATATCTGACCAATGTTAGCAAGTGTGAATGAATTGCACATGAATGCTTGATGAGAAGACTAGTCAAGATTTAGAAGTGGCATATCTACGAGAAGACTAGTTCAGATTCTAGGATTCTATCCTCAGCACGAGAAGCAAATGCACCAAAGGTGGAGTAGTCATCTAGGTTGTTCAGGTGATGTTTGTGGAATTCAGTGAAGGTTCTGTACTTATTGGTTCAGTCCGAGAAGTGAAGGCCCCAAAGGTGAAGTCCTCACTGAGGTTTTTGGAGCTTGTGTTTGTAGAATTCTCTGAAGGGTATGTGACTTTTGCTTCAGCATGAGAAGCAAAGGTGCCAAAGATTTAACTTTGGATGGTAAGCCTGTGTTTGGTACCAAGAGAAGGTCTATAATTGAAGAAGAAGATGAAGCAGGAAAAGCAGGTTGACAGGCAAAAATATCAATCTTTTCCTGCATTACCAATGCGAGAAGTTGAAAAGAATACCAATAATGCTTGCCGACTAAAACCACATTCATTTGCTCTTAGCACTTTCTGTAAATTCAATTCAGGGTAAGATGCTGGTGAAGAAAATAACAATATTTTATAATTGAATAATAACATTTTAACAGAAAAAAGAAAACCTCAACCTGACCGTGAGGTTCTGATGTTGATCACCCACTAAGCTGTCTCCATATGAATCCCGTTGGTTGGTGTTTCCATTAACAGAACCTGTAAAATCAAGTAGGTGGATGGATCATCATAAAAACTTCATAGACACACTTGAATAAGATTTCTAATGGGTAAAAGATAATTTAATTCTGTTTAGCGGATCCAATAAAATCAAGTGGGTGAATCATTATAAAAAGTTCATAGACAATCAAATATTAGCATCAGAAGGAAAAGAAAGAACTTCTGCGCGAAGACAATCAAAACTTTTGTAGATAAAAAAGAACGAAGTCTCGGGTTTCACAGTTACAGAGCAAAGAGACTCGTGGCGGCAGACGGTGCCGCTTTGTTTAAGTGATGTCTTCCTCATCAGAGATCAGACGGTTATCGATCACGTAGCGGGTCTCTGTGTTTTGATGTCGAAGGGTTGATGCACGCGGGAAACTGCCACGGTGATGCGTCGTTTCATGGACCAAACGGAGACCCAATAACTATACTCATCAGCTTGGCGAGGTGACAGCGACCCTGAAAAGCTTCATCTTTTCTCAGGGGTCGGCTCATGCCAATCGGATCGGAAACACGGAGTTGGATTCGGATCCCTGTGTGAGCTCCGTCTATATCGGATTCGAGCTAGTCGTGGGCATGGAAACCCGATAAGCTTTGGTGGGCTTTCGTTCGTTTTGGGGCTCCCATTTCATTGCCACCCACATGCCAAATTCTAATGATTATTTGATAAAGAAAAATAACCAAAGTCTAATTTAAATTGTTTCAGCTTTTTTTTCTCATTATCAGAAAACAAAAAACTTGATGTTTGCCACATCTTTTGCTTATGTATTATTTATTTGGTTAATCACGTTGAATCTACGAGGAAATTAATTAATAATATTATGATCTAAGCTGTATTTTAAATAACGCAGGACTAGCTTCGATCAGAAAAGGTAAATTAATTAAAACAGCATAAATCAAATGTTGGGCCGGAGTGAAACATATTAAAAGATTGGATGTCGAGCCGGAGGATCGGTCAACGTATCGGCAAAAGGCTTCGTGCCACAAATTCGAGCATCGAGCCAAAAAGAACAAAAATTATGCTAAGAAAATCGGAGTTGCGAAGGTCAATATACCAATTGGGTAATACAGCAAATGAGAGGATGATGCGTCAAAGGATTGGACGAAGCATAGGAAGAACTAATGATATGCTAGACAACAAATGACTCGTGCTTTATAATAATTTGTTTAAATCGAGTTAGTTTTAGATCTAATTGAGTCGGTATTAGGGTGAAACAATGTCAACTCAATTAGGGACCAATTGGGCCTAAATCGAGGCTAAATTGGACCTATTGTTTGGCTCATTTAGTATACTATAGCAGGGTCTGGCAATAGTACTACTCAGACACAATCTTTAAGACTATGTCAAGCGGTGGTCTCGCTAGACTAGGCGATGGTACTATTTAGACATAGTATCCCAAACTGTGTCAGGCGGTAGTACCACTAGACTAAGTGATGGTACCACCCAATGTCAATGCTGTAGGCGATGGTACCACCCAACAAAAGCGATGGTACCGTCAAGACCTAGGAAACTCAAGATGAGACTTTTTTTGGCTCCAATTTTGAAGTCATTCGGGGTCTATAAATACCCCAGCTATTCCTTAAGAATTGAGCATGAAATTGAGTTGAAAAAGAGAAAAAAATATTTGAGAAAAAAATTAGAAAACTCTCTTAGGATTTAGGATCACTTTTTCCTAGTATTTAGAAATTTGTCTAAAAGGAGAAGTGAATTCTAAAAAGAGAGGCTTGTAAGGGTTGTTTCCTAAACCTGTGAAAATGAGGAAGAGTATAAAATGGTACTTGATCTTCGCTCATTGGAGGAAAATCATCAGTGGATGCCAATGGCCTCGATAAAAGACGAATCGACGGAGTAGATGTAGGTCACGACGACCGAACTACTATAAAAATTTGGTTTGCATTTCTATTTGTGCAATTTACCTTACTGTAAACTTCCTTACTTGCTTTACTTTCTTATTACACTCTTACAAACACTTTCAAGTTTAATATCTTTCCGAAACGGGTTTAATCGAAATAAAGTTTTTCGAATCGATGACGTTTTTATCCGTTATACTAATTCACCCCCCCCCTCTTAGTGTCGACTCAATCCTAGCAAATCAATCATTTTTAAGTACAAAAAATATGTTTGCTAAAAAAAATAAGAAAAATATTTTCTCATAAAACTAGTTTCTAATTTCTAAATTACTCAATTCAAACTGGTTCAAATGGAACCATAACGGTCTAATTGAATTGAATCGATTTATGATTTAGTTTGATTAAGATAAGATAGGTCTAAATCGAAATCAATTTGGCCATATCTTACTATCCTAGCAAAATAATCATTTTTAAGTACAAAAAATATGTTTGCTAAAAAAAATAAGAAAAATATTTTCTCATAAAACTAGTTTCTAATTTCTAAATTACTCAATTCAAACTGGTTCAAATGGAACCATAACGGTCTAATTGAATTGAATCGATTTATGATTTAGTTTGATTAAGATAAGATAGGTCTAAATCGAAATCAATTTGGCCATATCTTACTAAATCGATTCAAAATCAATTAATCTAATTTAATTTATTATTCTATAATTTTAAATAATTTTAAAAAATAAATCAATTTGATTCGATTGAATCAGAATCTTATTTAATTTGATAGATATAACGAGATTTGTGAAATTGAGCCCATATTATTTATGAAATTATAATATTAAAATTATCTCTAGGTCTAAATTGATTATCAATTTAAATCATTTGAGTTTTTTTTGGATGATTTGAATCAATTAAGGACATTGATTAATATTTTTAAATTAAAATCAATTCAATTGAATCCAAACTAACTAATTAAACCATGGAAGAATACTTTGAATCAAAATCATTTATAATTTTTTGAAATTAAATTATTAATGAATCAATTCAGATTGAACAGAATTGGAATCAACCATGCATTAAAAGTTGGCTTCCTATTCCAAGTTTAGAATTGTTCTATATTTTTTTGGTGTAATCTCTGCGATATGAAAATTCTTAGGATTTCTCTACTTGTATAATTGTTTATATCCTTGTTCATCCTCTATTTTATTATATCACAATTATCAAAGCTTCACATATTTTAATAAAACTGATTAATTAAACTTATTTTCTAACAAAATTTAACTGAAAATAAAACGATAAGAAAAGAGGGAAAGCAAACCATGAAGACCAAACCTTAATCAAATACTTCTTTAAAGGCTTCAATCGCTCAATAGATTTCATTCAATCAGCATACATGCAGTTTTCACTCTTCTCGCACTGGAAAGCAAATCAGAATTCTATATAATACCTTTTTGTTTAGGTTTTTTATGTGATGGCAGTGTATGATATAATATCCAGGCATTCTGATACAATTCCAAAAGAAAACAGTGTGCATGATGGACTCCATGAAGTAAATGACTTCGTCAAAAAGACCAGAAAAAAGACACTAATCGATTTCCCTACCAGCAATTCAAATGATATATATATGTATATATGTATATATATGTATATATGTATATATATGTATATATGTATATAAGTATATATATGTATATATGTATATATATATATATGTATATGTGTGTATATGTATGCACACATATATACATATATACATATATACATATATACATATATACATATATATATATTCTAGAAAATACTCACATTTTAAGTATCTTTCAATTAGTATCATCATCTTATTTTTTTCAAATAATATATTTAATTTATAAAAATATCTAAATTGTCACTCAAACCTTTTGGTTTGTTATAGTGTTTTGATCTGTTACAATATCTTTAGCTTATCACAATATTTTGATCACCATAACAAAAATACTTTAGAGTGTACTTGAAAATGCTGTAGATAATATAAATATATCCATAATATTAATCATACTAGCTATAAGTCTAAAAATATAATATTATATTAATCTATAATAATGATAATCAAAGTAGCATGATATGATATCATTTAAAAAAAAATTCAATAACATTTATAATATTTTCAGTATATCAATAAGACACCGTAACTTATTGAAAAATATCATAAATGAGTCAAATAAAAGTAATATAACAGTTGAAAATAAGTAAAAAAATGAATGACAAAACATTTGAGTGATATTTTGGATTTTTTAAATTAAAAGTATTGTTTGAGAAAAACTAAAAAGGAGTATCTTTTGAAAAATATCCAAAATATAAGTCTTTTTTAGAAAAATCGCCCTATATATATAATAGCTTAGCTATTAATAAGAATTGAATCACCACTTCAACACTTATCATTTGCATTAAAACAAAAAAAACAATGACCGAGTATTTCTCAGGTGTGCATGACATTCCAAGTTGCTTGTTCATGCGTAGATACTTCGATCAATCCTTTTGACCTTTTACAGGCAGCCAATCTAGGAGCTCAAAGCCTCTTCTTCTTCATCAGTTTTCCATGGGAATTTGACCATATGTGTACAGGCTGTATCATGAGTCGAACGGTAGGTGGCACTGATGTCAGCCATCTTCTCTCTGTAACCCTCGTGATTCATTTGGTTTAATAACAATGCGTGCATGTAGAATGCAATGTATATATAGATACGCATGATGGTTAA
>LVTN01002459.1:779-11800 GCA_001649415.1 Musa itinerans
TAGTGCTCTTGATCCTAACTCAAATCAGTGGAGTATTCAATTGTTTTGCCCCCCCTCCTGGCCGGATGTCGACCAGGGGCTTTTATACCATTGTATGAGGGTCGGTTGCACGCTAATCCTCGAGGGATGTGGCGACACTTCTGACCGGCCGCTATCTTGGGATGCGCGGAGTGACGTCAGACATTGCCGCCCCATGTTCTCGGGATATGTCGAACAACATCTCGGTACGGATTCCGACTTCACGTGTGGAGCATTCTCTTGCAGACTCTCGGGTTGGCATGGTGGTACGTGGGCTGAACAATGCCTATGTACCAATTCTGACCTGGCCTTGGTACGGATTCTGGCTTGGCATGTAGAGTCAGCTGTGATGTGTTTGGGGCCCAAAATATGCCCTATTAACAGCCATCGTGGTTATTTTGCTTCTGTGATGAATCCCGTCGCTAGTAGCCGCTCTATTTCATCGTCAATCATCTTTTGTCGGTCAAGTGCCAACTTTCGAGGTCGCTGCTTTACCGGTCGCGCTTGGGGACTAATGTTCATGTGGTATTATGCGACCGCTCGGTTGATCCCAGGCATGTCCGCTGATGACCAGGCAAAGACGTCAGCGTTTTCCACTAGCAGGCTGATAAGCTGCTCTCTTTCCTCCTCTGGTAGCCCCGACCCGACCCTGACAACCCTATCTGGTCGGTCGCGGCACAGTGGTTCTTTTCGGGTGTGCTCAGTTGGTTCGGGTTGTTGTGTTGGTTTGGTGACGTCCCGATGGTCGATGATGGGCTGCTCATATCTCAGCATCTTTGGTAATGCGACAGCTGCCAGATAGCATTGTCGGGACTCCCGAGGATCGCTCTTTGCTTCCCCGACCCCTTCTCATGTCAGGAATTTTATCACTCGATGATATGTGGAGATGATTGCTCTAAGCTTATTGAGGGTTGGGCGACCCAGGATAGCATTGTAAGCCGAGGGGAGTTCTACTACCATAAAGGTCACCATGACTGTCCTAACCTACAGGCCCTCGCGTAGGGTGACCGGTAGGACGATCGTGCCGAGGGTCGAGATGGAATCCCCTATAAATTCGATAAGTGTCGATTTACTCGGCGCGAGGTCTTCCTTTATCAGGCTGAGTTTTCGGAAGGCGTCGAAGTATAGGATATCGATGGAGCTCCCGATGTCTACCATGATCCTTTAACCCGAGCGTTGGCGATCCTGGCCGAGATGACTAGTGCATCGTCATGCTCCGGATATTCAATCCTCCTATTGGGAAGGTGATCTCGGGCACCTGGGGTTGCCTCAGGCGCTACGCTTCGGTTGCTTGGGCATAAGCCTTTCGTCCCGTCATGCTATCTCCCCATGCCGCCAGACCGTCGTTGATCACGTCAATCTACTTCTTGACCGGCCCGGAGGGGCAGGGAGACATTTCGTGTGGTCTAATAATGTAGTGCCCTAGATGCCCCCGGCATATGAGCTCTTCAATTTGATTCTTGAGGTCACGATATTCCTCGGTGTCATGTCTATAATCACGATGAAACCGACAGTATTTCGACCGGTCCCTAAGCTCGGGCGGTACCTTCATCGGGTTTGGGGCGTTCAGGAGTCCTCTCTCCCTGATCTGCAGGAATATCTTGGTCCTAGAGGAATTCAAAAGCAGGAGCGAGGGCCTCGAGAGTGTCGTGTCGGGTCGATCAATTCTCCTTCTTGGTGGCGTCAGGGGCAGTCCTCGGGTCGGCTTTGGCCACTGGTTGGCTCATTGAAGCATTTCGGGGATGGTCGTAGGAGGCCGCTCGACCAGCTACCAGAAGAACCTGGAGGGTCAGAGTCCTGATAGAAAGGCCTGCATTATCAAGGAAGGGTGAGCACCGGGTAGCCCCCAGATTTCAATAGCAAAACGAGTCACAAAATGAGAAAGTGGCTCGTCGTCCTTTTGCTAAGACCGAGCAGAGCTGCGAACGACCTTGGTCACACACTGGCCATGAAGTTGAACTCAAACTCCTTGGCAAGTTGGTTGCAAGAGATGATTGAGGCCTGTTTGAGACAGTTGTACCACATCCGAGCTAGGCCTCTGAGCGATATGGGGAATGCCCTGCACACGAGGGCGTCAGAGGTGTCGTATAGGGCCATTTGGGCCCGAAAGGCAGCGACATGTTCCATTGGGTCAGAACTGCCATCATAGGCTTCGAGAGCAAGGAGACGAAAGCTCGGAGGGATTGGCTTGTCCTGAACCTCGGGGGTGAAAGGCGATGCTTCCGAAGAGGTCTCGTCGAGCTCCTCCTTGGATTTATGAAACTCATGTTGCACCTCGTCCAAGCACCGATTTACCGAGCGTAATTGTGCCCGGAGGGAGTCCGCCGAGTCGGATGATAGGGTGTCGGACTCAGGGCTGCTGGTGCGGGGGTGTAGAAGGCTTCGTGCATCATGGCCAAGCGTCAGCCTCAGGCTCAACCGTCGTTCGGGCGACGTGGCGACAATCATCATCTCGAGTTGTTGGGGAGCCAAGGGGGGTGCTGGAGAGGCGGCAACTCCCGCTGTGGCGCTGGCGGGAATGTCGGGAGTTGTCTAGAGGGCGAGATGAGGGGAATGATGGTATGCATCATCCCCACCAGAGCTTGAACTTGGTGCGTCAGGCTGAGGAACGCCTTAGCGGATACGGAGGGTTGAGCGGCAACCATTCCCGGATGTGATAACCCTGGGTTAGTGAACAGCCTCCAATAGCGCTCCGGGGTTGCTATGTTAGCCTCCTGTCCGGGGGGAGGTGGGTGTTGTTCCCTGAGCCCAGGGGTTGAGTGGGTAGAGAGGCGGTCATTACCCAAGCGTTCGGTCGGGTTGCCTGGTTGAGGTTGATCCTGCATCATCGGGCCCTCCTAGTGCCAATCTGATAGGAATCTGTTACACCATGGCAGAGTGAGCTGGCACGGCTTAGTTCAGTCCTGAGTGCACAGGATCGTTCTCGTCGGTGTTCGGTCGGCGAAGATCATAGTCCGAAGGGGTTGGGCTCGGGCTCTAGCTTCGAAGTCAGAGACTCCCACAGGCTGACCGCCTACTTCAGGGCCTTCGGTCCCTGCACACCAGTCGGGGTCGGGAAGGGGCTCCCGACTTCGACCCCTCTGAAGATCTAGTTAGAAATGAGTGGCTAAGAAAAATCCCCCTCTGTTGGCCCTGTGAGGGGCTTTTTATATCTCTCCTTTGGAGACCGCCCGTACCCGTCATATTTATGATTGCCGACCCGATTTTTATGGGATGGTACCGTATCCAAGCGGTGCCGTCGTGACTTTTGCAAGATGGCACTATGCTCGGGCGGTGCCATCCCGACTTGCACGGGGCAACACTGCGCTCGGGCTGCGTCGTTCTAGCTTTTGTGGGATGGTACCATGTCCAAGCGGTGTCGTCGCGGCTTTTGCGGGATGGTACCATGTCTAGGCAGTGTCGTCATGACTTTTGCAGGATGTCACTGTGCTCGAGCAGTGTCGTCCTGAATTGCGCGGGGCAGCACTGTGCTCGGTCTGCGCCGTCCCGACTTTTGCGGGGTGGCACTATGTTCGGGCGGACATTGCTGCGAACAGTGGTTGGAGGGCAAGTTACAAAAAATGTGCCCTATCACTATTAATTTTGTACCTATTCAATATTACACAGTGCAAACTTTTGTATCGGAGTAGTAGAAATATTACAAGTTAAAGACAATGAAATCATTAATACTCCCTCGTCCCCCCAAAACTCAATTTCCCTATGACATGATCCTCGCATCTAAAATTTAGAGACTGGACTTCTTAATATGATTCGATTCTAACGACAAACCACATCTGAAAAGCAAGCCATCTACCATAACGAAAATATATCCATAACCATCTGGAATCACAACATCAGAAGCTTTTTAGGTGAATACTAATAGGGCATATTTTGGGCCCCAGACACGTCACAACTGAGTCCACACGCTAGGTCAGAATCCGTACCAAGGCACTATTTAACCTGCGTACCACCACGCCAACCCGAGAGTCTGCAAGAGAACGCTCCACACGTCAAGTCGGAATCTGTACCGAGATGTTGTTCGACATGTCCCATCCCGAGAACTCGGGGTGGCAATGTCTGACGTCGCTCCACACGTCCCGAGACAGCGGCCAGTCAGAAGCATCGCCACATCCCTCGAGGATCGGCGTGCAACCGACCCTCATATAATGGTATAAAAGCCCCTGGTCGACATCCGGCCAGGAGGAGGGCAAAACAATTAAACACTCCACTGACTTGCTCGTTGAAGGGGCCAAAGTCGGGAATTACTTGACAAAGGCCATTTTTGCAGGAAAGCGGCCACCCGCGATCGGCGAGCGTCCCAACCTCCGAAGGCGCCGATCGACGTCCCCACGGTGAGCCATCCACCAGTGCACAGACAGAGAAAGGCTTCTCAGTACCACGTCCAGGGGGCCTGATCGAATCCCTCGGAATCCAGCTTAGCTGATGGAAGGCTCCCGACGTCGACCCGTGGACCAAGCCATGCTAACTTATCAGTCATGGCACATTTGTTCACCAATATTTTGGCACTAGAAGGAGGGTCATGTCGTAGGAGCATCCCATAGGAGCTCTCCCCGAGGGAGAACCATCGACCGAGCACCCCACTGTTGGGCCCAGGGATCAGTCCCTCCCCGCCCTCATGGATGCATCGACGCCAAATCACTACTAGCGCTTCTTCAATAACCCAGGGTTGTCGCCCCCCGGACTTGCCACAGGACCCTCGGCCGTGACACCCGAGGTGTTCCTCAGCCTGACCAAGCAAGTACAAGCAATGGCGGGGATGATGCAGACTCGTTCCACTCATTCCCCAGATCATGCAGCTAGCAGCTTCCTTGACTGACCCGACCCGGCAAGGGCCGAGCAAGGACCAGGTCGGGACGGGAGAAGCCCGAGAGCAAATGAAGGACCAGGTGGTTCGCCCAAGCAGAGCGCGCCCGCACCCTGCCAAATCACACTACCCCACTCTAAGTCGGACACCATATCATACGACCTGGTGGACGACTCGTTCAGAGTCCAGCTGACACGGGTCAACCAATGCTTGGACGAGTTCCAATGCAAGTTCCGGAAATCACGGAACGAGTCCAACGAAGGTGGCTTGGGTAGATCCCCTTTTACTCAGGAAGTACAGGACAAGCCCGTGCCCCTCAACTTCAAGCTACTGGCATTGGAGACGTACAACAGCAGCTCCGATCCCGCGGAGCATGTCTCGACATTTCGGGCCCAGATGGCCCTCTATGCCACCCCCGACGCACTGATGTGCCGCACATTCCCGACCACCCTCAGGGGACCGGCACGAGCGTGGTTCAGTCGGCTGCTCCAGTCTTCAGTCTCGTCCTTTGACTAGCTTGTCGGGGAGTTCGAACAGAACTTCCTCGCCAGCGTGCCACCTAGGCCTTCCATGGCCACCCTGCTCGCATTATCTCAATGCGAAGATGAGTCACTCTTTCAATTCGTGGCACGTTTCACCACGGAAATCCGAGGATTCCCGGACGCTCACCCCTCTTTAATCATGCAGGTGTTTTTGATGGGCTTGAAGCCTTCGAGGTTCTTCTGGTCGCTGATCGAGAAGCCGCCGGTAACCATCTCCGAGATGCTCCAGCGCTCCAACCAGTACATTACCGCCGAAGCTCTGGTGGCGGGAAAGCGCATGGACAGCAAGAGGCCAAGGGCGGAACAATCCCGGGGAACGACCTTAGCAGCCCCAGCGCAACCCCGTCAGAGGCCCGATCGACAAGAGCTACTGCTCCCTAGGCCCCCGCCTCTTCCCCTGAACACGTCTCATACCGAGATCTTTCTCTAAATTAGAGAGAAGGGTCTCTTGCAATAACCCCATCCCATGAAAACTACTCGCAAAGATCAGTCCAAATATTGTAGGTTTCATTGGGACTACGGCCATGATACAGAGGACTGCCACAACATCTAGAATCAAATCGAGGAATTGATCCGGAGAGGTCACCTCGGGCATTATCTCAAGGAACCCCGGGAAGCAACTCCATGCCCCAGGGGACCCGTCGAGAGACAAATCGACGTCATCTCTGGAGGACTAGCAGCCGGCGGCAGCAGCTCAAAGGCGAGGAAGGCCTACGCCCAGAGTGTGGTTGAGAAACATCCCCAGCCCGAGCTCGAGCCTGAAATTACTTTCAGGCCTAAGGAAGTCGAGCGCTCCCATCATGACGATGCATTGGCGATCTCCATCCGGATCGCCAATGCTCGAGTCAAAAGGGTGATGGTCGACACCGGGAGATCTGTCGATGTCCTTTACCTCGATGCCTTCAAGAGGCTCGGTTTGACCAAGGAAGACCTCACCCCCATGGCGTTAGCACTCACTGGGTTCAAGGGGGATTCCATCTCCCCGCTCGAGACCACCATCCTCCCTGTCACCATCGGGGAAGAGCCAAGAGCAAAGACAATAATGACCACCTTCATAGTAGTCGACCTGCCCTCGTCCTATAATGTCATCCTCGACCGACCGATGCTCAACAAGTTAAAGGCGATGGTCTCCACCTACCACAGGGCCATCAAGTTTTCGACCTCGATAGGGATCGGGGAGTCCTGAAGTGACCCGGGAGAGTCAAGGAGATGCTATCTCACAGCGGTTACTCTCCCGGGGAAATCACGCCCAAGTCAAGTCCCTGACCCTCGTGAGGGACCCATAGCACCAATGCCACTAGAGCCTCCCGAGCAACTCACCGAGGTACCCCTGAAAAGGAGCCAACCCGATTTGACCGTCAAGGTCGGAACAACGCTCCCTGAAGCAGACCAGCTCCACCTCATCGACTTCCTAAGGAAAAACATCGATATATTCACATGGTCCCCCGAGGAGATGCCTAGGATTGACCCAGAAGTGGCCCAACACCGGCTCAACATCGACCCCGAGGCTCAACCAGTGAGACAAAGACCAAGGAAGTTCACCCTCGACCGACAAAAGGCAATCAACGACGAGGTCAACCGCCTTAAAAGAGCAGGGTTCATTACCGAGGTTCAATACCCTCGGTGGCTATCGAATGTAGTCCTCATTAAGAAATCCAATGGAAGTTGGAGGATTTGTGTTGATTACACCGATCTCAACCGGGCATGCCCCAAGGACTACTATCCGCTTCCTAGGATAGACCAACTAGTCGATGCCACCGTGGGTTATGAACTCCTTATGTTCATGGACGCATTCTCGGGCTACAACCAAATTCGGATGGCGGCTCGGGATCAAGAGAGCACCACCTTCGTCACCAACAGAGGGGCGTATTGCTATAGGGTGATGCCCTTCGGCCTGAAAAATGCTGGGGCAACTTACCAAAGGATAGTTGACAAGCTTTTCAAGCACCAGATCGGGAGGAATATGAAAGTATATGTTGATGACATGATTGTAAAGAGCAAGGCCACAAGCACGCACTTGACCGACCTGGCGGAAACATTCCAAACACTCAGACGGTTCAACATGCGTCTAAATCCCATGAAGTGTGTCTTCGGAGTCAGCTCAGGGAGGTTCCTCGGCTTTATCATTCACCAAAGGGGGATAGATGCCAACCCAGAAAAGGTGCGGGCCATAACCGAGATGCACCCCCCTCGCTCGGTCAAGGAGGTTCAGCTACTCGCCGTGAAGTTGGCAACGCTTAGCAAGTTTATGTCACGTTCGGGCGATCAGTGCCTCCCTTTCTTCCGGGCCCTACGATAGGCCGACAACTTTACATGGCCCTCAGAATACGAAGAAGCGTTTGAAAAGTTGAAGGCATGTCTCGCCCACTTACCTCGACTTGCCTCACCCGAGCCGGGTTAGACCCTCAGTCTCTACCTGGCAGCCTCGATGCGGGTAGTTAGCTCGGTGTTAGTTCGGGAAACGCCACCAACACAGTAGCCCGTATATTATGTCAGCCATGTCCTCGTCGGGCCCGAGGTGCGATACTCCCCGATCGAGAAGCTAACCTTCGTACTAATGAAGACGGCCCGAAAGCTACGGCCTTATTTCCAAGCTCACACAATCAAACTGATCACCGACCAGCCGCTGTGACAAATCCTTTCCAACTTCGACGCATCGGGTCGGATGTTGCGTTGGTCGGTCGAGCTTAGTGAATTCGACATTCAGTACTCCCCCAAGACCGCCATCAAAGCTCAAGTACTGGCTGATTTTATCTCCGAGCTAACTCCTAAGGACCATGCTATTGGGCAGGAGAACAATGAGAGCACCTGGACCCTACACGTGGATGGCTCGTCCACCGCCAAAGCTGCTGGAGTCGGGCTTATCCTCAAAGGCCCGTCCGGTGAAACCTAAGAGAGGTCGCTCCAATTACAATTATGAGCCACTAACAACGAAGCTGAGTATGAGGCACTACTTCACGGCCTACGCCTCACCCAAGAGATGCATGTGGACAACCTCGAAGTCTTCAACGACTCCCAGCTGGTGACAGGACACGTCAACGGGAGCTACGAAGCCCGGGACCCAAAGATGGCGTTATACCTGACGGAGGCGAAGCGGCTTGCCAATTGCTTCAACCACCTCTCGATCACTAGAATATCTCGGGCGCAGAACACGCCGGTTGATGCGTTGGCTAGATTAACCTCCGCTCGCAGCCTCGAGTCAACCCCGGCAACCGAATCCATAACGGTGCCAACAATGACGACTCACCAGATCGCCGAGACAAAGGTACCGCTAAGCTGGATAGAGGAAATCCTCCACTTCAAGAAGGACGAAGCTCGATGACTCGGCGGTTGTGAGATGGTTGAGACGCACCCAAGCCTGGTACTGCGTTGTCGACGGGAAGCTGTACCAAAGGGCTTTCTCTCAACCTCTCTTGTGCTGCCTAGCACCATCAGAAGCTGAAACAGTCCTCACCGAGCTCCACAAAGGGATCTGTGGGGAGCACATCGAGGGATGCACCTTGGCCTTCAAGACTCTCAAACAAGGGTACTACTGGCCGACCAAGTGCCGAGACACCATATCATACGTGCAGCAATGCCAACAATGCGAGAGGCATGCCCAACTGCAACATTAGCCAGCAATCCCTCTTACCCCGATAGACGTGGCCTGGCCCTTCGCCCAATTGGGACTTGATCTCCTTGGACCCTTCCCTACAACATCGAGACAACGGCGCTTTCTTATAGTCGAGGTCGACTACTTCACGAAGTGGGTCGAAGCCGAACCCTTGGCCTCCATTACTGAGAAGCAAGTCCAAAGCTTCACATGGAAGAACATCATCACTAGGTTCGGGATCCTGAAAGCTATCATCACCAACAACGGAGTTCAATTCAACAACGCTAAATTCAAGGCCTATTGCCAATCATACAGGATCCAACTGAGGTTCAGCTCGGTCGCGCACCCCCAAACCAATGGCCAGACTGAAGTAATGAATCGGGCGATTCTAGAAGGCCTCAAGAGGAGGATCTCGGGGGCGCACGGAGCCTGGGTGGACGAGCTCTCTAACGTTTTGTGGGTAATGCGAATGACTCCCAAAACCACCTCGGGGGAGTCTCCGTTCAACTTGGCGTACGGGACTGAAGCGGTCCTTCCACCCGAGATGGTGTTCCCGACCCTGTGCACCTCCAACTACGAACAATAAGACTCCAAGACGAGCCTACGAGCAAACCTAGATCTTCTTGAAGAAAGGAGAGCCAAGGCACATCTACGTACCTTGGCATACAAGAAGGCAACGGCTCAGGTATACAACCACAAAGTCCATCCGCAGCCATTCAAGGTCAGGGAAGTCGTCCTCCGAAAAGCAGAGGTGAGTGACCCGACCCGAGCAAGGGGAAAGCTCGCGCCTAACTGGGAAGGCCCATATCAAGTCTACGATGTGGTCTGAGAAGGGACCTACCAACTCGAGACTATGGAGGGAAGCCCCTTGTCGAGAACGTGGAATGCGGCAAACCTAAAGAAGTTCTACCTATAAAAGAAGCAAGTCGGGATGCAGAGAAGACATACGAAGCACGCGAACCCATAGTTGGGAAAAACAAGTCAGAATTCCAAAATAAAGAGTGCTTCTTGATGAGAGAGGAAATACACATGGTGGTCGGGCGGTACGGTTCCAAACCTGACCCGACCAGAACAAAAGAAAAGGGGAGCGCAGCCCCTAGCTCGGGGGGGCAGTCTCGGGCCCTATTAGGAAAGGAGTCGGCACTAAGAGGGGGGTGAATTAGTGCAGCAGTAAAATCACATCTTCAAAAACTTCATTGCAATAAAACTAGTTTCGTAAAGATGTTAACTTTGTAAGCATATGGAAACGTATTTGATGTAAAAGTAAGGAAGGCAGTTTGCAGTTAAGACAAATAACAGAAAGTAAATGCAAACCGATTTATAGTGGTTCGGTCGTCGTGACCTATATCCACTCCTCTGATTCCTCTTCCGACGAGGCCACTGGCATCCACTAACGATCTTCCTTTAATAGGCGAAGATCAACCTCCTTCTTACACCCCTCTTCTCCTTTTACCGGGTTTAGGAGACAACCCTTACAAGCACTCACTCCTCTTTTATAGAATTCTAAACATAGAATGGAGGAGGGAATTTCTAAAGAGATTACAGCAGCGTTTTCTCACTTTTGTAGTCTTTATACTTGTATCCTTTAACCAGGGATGAGAGGGGTATTTATAGGCTTCAAGTTGATTTAAACTTGGAGCCTAAAAACATCTCATCTTGGGTTTCCCAAGCATGGGCGATACCACCACCTACGTTGGGTGGTACCACCACCAGTGTCAGTCTGACACTAACACTACATTGGGCGGTACCACCGCCTGACAGAGCTCAGAGACCGAGCTCTGGCGGTACCACCGCTGGCAGCATTTGCTACCGACGGTACCACTGCCCAGACCACCTAGGAGACCGAGTCTCCCAAGCGGTGCCACCGTCGGCCAGGCTTTCAGCATTCTGGTTGGGCCTTGAATCCAGCCCAACTTCGGGCCCAGTTGGCGCCTAACAAAGTTGATGGCAACTCCAATTATGTGCTAACTATAATTCCTAAGACATATTCTAAGTATTCTAGTTCCAATATGTCAATTGCTTCTTCCAACAAGCTTCCGACAATCTTCCGGCGAACTTCCGACGA
>LVTN01002459.1:16990-32311 GCA_001649415.1 Musa itinerans
TGCTTCATGCCTTGTTATCGTAGTTAATCCTGCACATGTAAAAACACACTTTGATCTAGACAATTAATACTAAGCATTAATCATGTTGTCTGACATGTCATTGGTCCCTCGACGCTTCGTCCGATTCTTCGGCGCATCGTCCTCTCTTGCGACCTATTGCCCAATCGGCCAGTTGACTATGCAACTCCGATATCCTTGGCGCAATATCTGTTCTTCTTGGCCCGATGCCCGAAGCCTTCTGTCGATACATTGACCGATCCACCGGCTCGACATCCAATCTTCTGACATGTTTTCCCCTGGCACAACATAATTCTTCCTGCTTTAATTGTCTCATCTTGATCGAAGCATCCTACGTTACTCAAAACGTAGATTAAAACATAAACACTTATCAATTGGTTTCATCATCAAACTCCGAGATTCAATAGGCCCGTCGTAGAATGGGACGTTCACCGACATGTCGACGTCCTGATCTACCGGGTTATCAGCGAATGGATCCGACTCCAGCTCCAGGTCTAGGTACTTCACTCGGAAGCGAGCACAGGCCACCCAGTACCCGTACTCGTACGTGGCCCGCCCCGACCTCACCAGGTCGCGCTCGAACCCGGCAGACGCTTTGTACTCGGCGATCGCCTCCTCGACCTTCTTGGGCAATGCCAACTGCTCCTCCTTCAAGATCTCTTCAGCGGCCTAGGCCGAAGACCTGGCGATCTCAACATCGTGGGAGAGGGTCAGTAGCTCATCATCCAGCGATCGGATGTGTGACCGGCTTTCTTCCAGCTCGATCGATCAGCGCCATGCCGTAGTGCTGGCTCTGCACGAAGATCGGTGTTAGCACCCAGGCAGGAGGGGATCGAGTAGGGGAAGGAAGCCACCACTTACCCAAACGAGTAACTTGGCCGCCCGCTCTGCCAACACTTCGGAGGGGGAGCTGTAGAGATCCTTGGCTATGACTGGATGGAGTGCCCCTCGGATGAACTCCTGGGCAGTTGGCCCATCGCCCCAGATGCGACTGTTGGCCTTGAGAGTCGCCCACCGAGGGACATATGGGGCTCCCGGCACTAGAGACCCTGACGCCCTCTTTGGTGTGCCCTCTTAGGGGGCACCGTCACCTCCAGGACCCTCCCTGTCCCGAGACGGGGGCACAGCGGCCTTGATGCTAGGCGTCTTCTTCACTGATCGAAGATCCACCATCTCTGCAAAAAAGATCGGTCGGTTAGATAGGTCGGGACGAACGGACGAGCCATCATATGCGAATGGCCATACCCCCAATGGCGGGGCTCAACTCTGCTTCGACCATCCACTCCTCAGTCATCTCCTTAATTGCCCGAGAAGAGGATAGGATACTCCTCAATCGATCCACGTCCGTTGTTTCTCTGTCAAAGAGCAACGGGGAGGCGTTATCGATGGTCTGGAAGGCCCACCCAGTGCTAAAGCCCTACTCTTGACTACAATTGACAAAGAAGAAACGCATCTTCCAACCTTTGTTGTTGGAAGGTGCACCGCTAATCTTGAAACCACTACGGGCGGTCAAGTAATACCCGCCTTGCCCCTTGCACGGGCGGAAGCAGGCCAGAAAGAGGGCCGAGGACGGCTCGATCCCAGCCCCCTGACACTCCCAGATGAAGGCCACCAGATAGCGCCATGAGTTTGGTGACACCTGGGATGGCGAGATCCCCTAGAAACGAAGGCAGTCCCCGATGACAAGGTGCACCGGGAACCGCAGCCCCGCCTCAAGCGCCCCCACGGTCAACCCGAACCCATCGGGAAACCGATCGTACGGCCGCTACCCATGCCGAGGGGCATGGAGGCCGTAACACTCTGGGATGCGATAGCGATCTCGGAGCACCCTCAAAAGGTCCTCGGTCACCACCGAGTCCACGTCATACCACGACTTGAGAGCCTTAAGCGCGGTAGCACTCTTTGAGGCCTCCGAGGAGGCGCTACCTGAGGACACACTGACTACATCATCCCGTGGACTCCCAGAGGAAGAAGATGAAGGAGATGGAGATAAAGATGGAGACGAAAACGAAGATGAAGACGGAAACATCCCGACCTCAAAGTTGCAAGAAAGAAGCCGAGGCGCGGGACGAAGGACTGAGGCAAAGATGATGGCAAAGGTGATGGCAACCGCTCTGGAAGGGGTTTATAAAAGATGGGTTGCCCACTGCGAGGCAACGATTGGGGCTTCCCGAGGAGAGAAACAGTCGCAGCATTTAAGACCAATCAAAACCCCTCGGATCCGCTAGATTCGCCCACCTCGGAGCTCCCGCCAGGGGCATCCCGTTACCCGAGGCCATTCAAAACAAAAGTTTCCCGCCAAGCCCCATGGCACTCCACTTGGCTCGCCATGTGGCACGACAGCATCTGGGCAAAAATCGGTGTGCCGCCCAACAAGGCCACTCGGTTCACAGGTTCAACTCCTGCCCAGGTCACTCCAGATCGCTCCCCACTTGCGACCCGCCGGCACCAAAACTTGAGCTCGAGATTAGTTCCTCGGCTCACAAGTTCAACTCCTGCCCGGGTCACTCCAAATCGCTCTCGACTTGCGACCCGCTGGCACCAAAACCTGAGCCCGAGCTTAGTTCCTCGGCTCATAGGTTCAACTTCTGCCCGGGTCGCTCCATATCGCTCCCGACTTGTGACCTGCCGGCACTAAAACCTGAGCCCGAGCTTAGTTCCTCGGCTCACAGGTTCAACTCCTGCCCGGGTCACTTCGGGTCAATTTCCGACTTGTGACCCGCCGGCACAAAAGCCTGAGCCCGAGCTTAGTTCCTCGACTCACAGGTTCAACACCTGCCTGGGTCGCTTCGGGTTAGTTCCTGACTTGCGACTCACCGGCACAAAAACCTGAGCTTGAGCTTAGTCACTTAGCCCACAGGTTCAGCTCCTGCCTGGGTTGCTCCAGATCGCTCCCGACTTGCAACCTGCCAGCACCAAAACCTGAGCCCAAGCTTAGTTCCTCGGCTCACTGGTTCAACACCTGCCCAGGTCGCTTCAGGTTAGTTCCTGACTTATGACCCGCTTGAACAAAAGCCTAAGCCCGAGCTTAGTCACTCGGCCCATAGGTTCAGCTCCTACCCAGGTCGCTCAAGATCGCTCCCGACTTGTGACCCGCCGGCACCAAAACCTGAGCCCGAGCTTAGTCCCTTAGCTCACAGGTTCAGCTCGTGCCCGGGTCAGTTCCCGACTTGCGACCCGCCGGCACAAAAGCCTGAGCCCGAGCTTAGTCACTCGGCCCACAGGTTCAGCTCCTGCCCGGGTCGCTCCAGATCGCTCCCGACTTGCGACCCGCTGACACCAAAACCTAAACCCGAGCTTAGTTCATCGGCTCACAGGTTCAACACCTGCCCGGGTCCCTTCGGGTCACAGTTCCCGACTTGCGACCCACCGGCACAAAAACCTGAGCCCGAGCTTGGTCCCTCAGCTCACAGGTTCAGCTCCCGCCCGGGTCGCTCCCGACTTGCGACCCGCCGGCACAAAAGCCTGAGCCCGAGCTTAGTCACTCGACCCACAGGTTTAGCTCATGCCCAGGTCACTCTAGATTGCTCCCGACTTGCGACCCACCGGCACCAAAACCTGAGCCCGAGCTTAGTCCCTCGGCTCACAGGTTCAACTCCTGCCCGGGTCACTTCGGGTCAATTTCCGACTTGTGACCCGCCGGCACAAAAGCCTGAGCCCGAGCTTAGTTCCTCGACTCATAGGTTCAGCTCCTGCCCGAGTCACTCCAAATCGCTCCCGACTTGCGACCCGCTGGCACCAAAACCTAAGCCCGAGCTTAGTTCCTCGACTCACAGGTTTAACACCTACATGGGTTGCTTCGGATCAGTTCCCAACTTGTGACCCGCCGGCACAATAGCCTGAGCCCGAGCTTAGTCACTTGGCCCACAGGTTCAGCTCCTGCTTGGGTCACTCCAGATTGCTCCCGACTTACGACCCGCCGGCACCAAAACCTAAGCCCGAGCTTAGTCCCTCGGCTCACAGGTTCAGCTCCTGCCCAGGTCGCTCTAGATCGCTCTCGACTTGCGACCCGCCGGCACCAAAACCTGAGCCCGAGCTTAGTCCCTCGACTCAGGTTCAGCTCCCGCTCGGGTCGCTCCAAATCATTCCCGACTTGCGACCCGTCGGAACAAAAGCCTGAGCCTGAGCCCGAGCTTAGTCACTCGGCCCACAAGTTCAACTCCTGCCCGGGTCGCTTCGGGTCAGTTCCCGAATTGTGACCTGTCGGCACAAAAGCCTGAGCTCGAGCTCAGACACTCGGCCCGCAGGCCCGATCGTCTACCAAGTCGCTCCTGATCACTCCCGACTTGCGACCTGCCAGCACCAAAACCTGAGCCCGAGCTTAGTCACTTGGCCCCAGGTTCAGCTCCTACCCGAGTCGCTCCAGATCGCTCTCAACTTGTAACCCGTCGGCACTAGAAACCGAGCTTGAGCTTAGACGCTCGACCCACAAGCCCGATCTTCTACCAAGTCACTCCATCACGGTCCATGACTTACGACTCGCCGGCCCCGACTCCGAGCCACACCGAACCGGCCATTCGACTTACGTCACGTCGGTCTCGCTTCATTTGGTCCCGGTCGCTCGATCAGCAAAGTCAGCCCCCCCACTAGGCATGGGGCGTTGCCCCTCCGAACCGCCCCTCGACGAGCCGATCCAGCTCCCGCTCGCAAGCAATCAACACAATCGCAGTATTCCAACCCAGGCATGCCTCTCGGCCCTTTAGGGTCCCCACGGCACGCCTTGACGGAGGGGGAAGAAGTGATAGGGTATATTTTGGGCCCCAGACACATCACAGTTGAGTCCACATGCCAGGTCAGATTCCGTACCAAGGCTAGGTTAGAATCGGTACCAAGGCACTATCCGACCTGTGTACCACCACGCCAACCCAAGAGTCTGCAAGAGAACACTCCACACGTCAAGTTAAAATCCATACCGAGACGTTGTTCGACATGTCCCGTCCCGAGAACTCAGGGCGGCAACGTCTGACGCCGCTCCGCGCATCCCGAGACAACGGCCGGTCAGAAGCATCGCCTCCTCCCTCGAGGATCAGCGTGCAACCGACCCTCATACAATGGTATAAAAGCCCCTGGTCAACATCCAGCCAGGAGAGGGGCAAAATAATTGAACACTCCACTGACTTGCTCATCGGAGGGGCCAAAGTCGGGAATCACCCGATGAATGCCATTTTTGCAGGAAAGCAGTCACCCGCGAACGGCAAGCATCCCAACCTCCGAAGTCGCCGACCGACGTCCCCACGGCAAGCCATCCACTAGCGCACGGACCAAGAAAGACTTCTCAGTACCATGTCCCGGGGGCCTGATCAAATCCTTCGGAATTCAGCTCAGCCGGCAGAAGGCTCCCGACATCGACCCGTGGACCAGGCCGTGCTGACTCATCAGTCACAATACATTTGTTCACCAACAAATATGACCTCTAATCTTCGCAATTAACTTCCACATATCCACGACCAGTGATCTCATAAACAATGGTTTCCAAAAATATTAAAAAAGGACCGATCTTGCTACTTACAATTCCATTAAGCACTAAAAGGCAAATGGAAGCTTTGGACTCTCTCGCTCGAACGATAGAGATCTGTACCTTTCGCCTACCGCCCGCCGCAGCGAATCGCAACCTTGCAAATGCAGGTGAAGCACCCGAGCGAGGTCTTTTAAGGGGATGAGAGGGGCGACGTGCGGAAGAACCCCGAATTGGACGGCTCAGATTGCAGGATTCGTGGATGGAGATGAGGCCATATTCTGGACTGTGTTTCAACTGAACGGATTAGGCTTTTACGATATTCGCCAGTTAAAATGAAGGATGCCCAATTATGCTCGTTTCTCGAATTAGGGCATGAAATGTGGAAAAAATGAGCCCTAACCATATCATCCTATATATTAAGTTTTCAATTATAGGGCTGCAAATTAGGCTAAGCTCAACCCGATCGAAACCAATCGGTGCGTCAGCTTGGTTGGAGATATTAAATTTTGGTTTGGATAAGAATCCAATCAAAGGGGGGGGGGGGGGGTGGGGTGAGTGAGATTACATGATTCCCACTTAAAGAGAATGATGTGTGGGAGTCTATAAGAATGATGTGTGGGAGTCTCTAAGATGGTAAAATTATCAAGTCTCCAATTGATATTTCTAAAATATTGAGTCCAGTCAATCACCCCCAACAAAATTAGCAAGATAATATAAATCTTTACATAAATTTTTCAACCACTTAGGGAGGAGATCAAACTTCCCTAAATATATGTTAACAAGTTGAAGACGAGCAATGGCTGGTCTTGAAGACAATTAGTTTTAATTAGGATGTTATGAAATCCTTCAATAGCTGCACATTGTAGATCAGCAAAAATTGCTTGGCATTTGACCTAGACTGGGTTGGCGGCATAATAAGTGCTGCTTCATGAGAGTCAGTAGAAAAGGAACTATCTATTTCCAAAGTGAAGGTGTGATTAGGAATTAGAATGTCAAGGAGGGAGGAGGGAACCCGAGAGTCATCAAGCAAATGAGACCCCGGTTTCTGGTCATATATCAGGGCTTGTACCTTACGTCATATGGACATTGGGGAGGAGTGACGGTTGCTGTGCAAAACCTCATTTATATTATTCCAAAGCATCTAAAACAATTAAAAGAGGCTTTCTCAAGGTTATCATTTTGGAGCCATGAGCTAGTAGACCAAGAGTTGATGAAATGAAATTAGTAGTTAAGCAGGGTTTGAGCAAGATCTTAATATTGAGCAACAAATTAACATTTAAAAAGAATATGCTCAATAGAGTCTAGATCGAATTGCCAAACATAGCATTGAGTGAGGTAACAAGAACATTAGAGAGCCAATGGGAGGTTAGTAGGCAACTCTAGAATAATTTCTAAAGAAATTTTTTTTACTAATGGAAGGATATTGAGGTTCTATATAGTCGTCTAGCCATTCTATTCCTCATCCACTTGTCTTGTAGAAAAACTGTATAAACTTTTCGATATAATTTTTTCAAATGGGTGAGGCTCCAAATCCACTTGTCATTCTTGGACTCTAAGGGTTGGATTTCAGTGGTCAAGAAGAGATGGAAAAGGCTATTAAGGGTAAGAAGATGTCAGTCATTAACAATGATAAGATCATAAATTAGGGATAAGTGATCTATAACAATAATATTGAAGAATGTGGACCACTTGAATAGGAGAATATTGGTGATCCATGGGTTATTTGGGAGGTTAGTGTATAAATTGAAACTAATAAGTCTTCTAAGGCTACACTTGGCATTTTGGATGCTCTTTTTCCATGTTGGGGATGATCGTAAGGAAGAGATTTGAAAGATGTAGTGTACCATACTTGACTAATAAGATGTCAGCCCAAATATTTTACTCCTTGTTAAAGATAGGAGGATGCGCCTTGTACCAATGGAGGCTTCAATAAGAAAAAAATCATGAAACCGAAGGCTATCTAAGGAGTTGAGAGTACTGATATTGCTCCAACTACCAAGTTTAAGTTTCCTTTGGTGATTAGTATCACCCTAGAAGAAGCTTCTGGGCAAAATGGAGATGCTATAGATAGTTTTCTCGAGGAGGCCCAAATTAATCATAGAGTGAATGAGGGTTCAATTGAGGATAGAATTTACAAGCATAGCCTTATCGAATTGAGAAATCAAGTTGGTTTACTAATCTTAAATTTTGGTTATTTTATCAACCAATCTTTTTTGGAATAATTGTGGGAGACGACCGTGGGATACAAAAGTACCTATATAGGGGATGGGTCAAGTCCTCTCTTTAATTCCCAAAATATGAGTAATACAATATCGAGTGTTCTTAGGATAATATTTGGGTAGTAAATCTCAAACTTGGCTAGGTTAATAAAGAGGCCCAATAGCTCAGCGTGGAGATTGAGAATAGAGAAACGGGTAGAGTAAGATTTGTCATTGGCTTTAACAAACAATGATAACATTGTTGATGAACATGAGATGTGAGATTCAACTCCCTTGATGTTGAATGCTAAAAGTTTTTTAGTAAAAAACATGGTGATCCAAAAGGGATGATAAAATATATTGGATAAGCATAAAGAGATAGAAGAGGAAGTCTCCCTATCAATACCCCTCGAACTAGAGAACCAGCTAGATAGTTCCCTGTTAATAGAACAAGAGAATTAGGGAGAGGTGACATAAGCTATAATCTAACTAATAAATTCTGAGGAAAAATTTATATTAGTAAGGATAATCCGAATAGCAAACTAAAAAGTAATGTCAAATATTTTTTTTTTTGAGGTCGAGAACAATGGGGCTTTTACTTTTAGAGTGAAACATAGTGCGAGAAAGCTCAGAAATAAATAGAATATTGTCATGCATGTTATATCGAGTATAATGGTGGATTGCTCACTATTATTTAGATTAGGCAAAAAGATTTTAAGCTTGTTCGAGATAATTTTATAGTAGAGTTTATAGATAACATTTGACAGAGTGATTGGTATGTAATCAATGATCTTAGTAGGATTGGGTTTTTTAGGGATAAAAAGCTAAAATAGTTTTGCTCCACTAGGAATAATAGAATACCTATGAAATTCTTTAAATGTCTTTTGGATAGACTTTTAAGGGTACATTTGAAATATATGTTGAGGGCCCAATACATATTTCAAATGTGAATTAGTGTTTAGTAATTTTTTTCAAATCACTTGTGGCTTAGATATTATACTGGAAATGCTCAAATGTTGATACTATCTCATGATTGCATTAGTATTTCAGCATTTGTAGGATGCTAATGTAATTTTTTAAATTCTGAAAGTACCCTATGACTTTACCTAAAACTATAATATTATCAAAATAATTTAGTGAGCAATCAATATGACTTATATTTTCTATAAGGTGAATTTTTTATTTATTTATTTTTAAAAATTATTTTATATTTATTTATATGATTATATTTTTATTTATTATATATTTAGTTTATATAAATTTTTTTAATAAGAATGGTATATTTATTTATTTATTTAAAAATATGTATTCACTTTTTGAATAAATATTAAAAATATTAGAATGGTATATTTATTATAAAATATTCAATAGATTTTTGAAATATAATTTTACAAAACAATACTTATGCTAATGCATATTTAAAATATAGATTTCATCTATTGTTTACTGAACACTCCAAGAATTCCACAAATGCATGTTCACTTAAATCTCTTTCTCCATTTGTATATTAAAAATATAAATATATTCTCAACCATAGCCTAAAAGTCAACCAAGATAAGGAGAATAATTTCATGATAAATCTATCTAGCCCATTGATCAAGGGGTGAAGGAGATTTTAAGAGAAAAGTCCTTGATTATATACTCCCATAGGTTAATTTGGATGCGAGAGACATCAGTGTCAATAGTCAAAGCTCTATGCACCATGCAAACTCCATAAGTTAGTGTAAAAAGATGATAAATTGGTTCTAATAAGACTTGTGTTGATAGTTTTGAGATATCTCCTTGCACGAACAAAGTTATGGAAAAAACGAGTGTTCCTATCCCGTATTCAATCCACTTAGAATTATACAAAGGTCCATTTAAGGTAGATTTGACGATTGAGGGCAATGGCTTGGTTGTAGGGATCTAAGCTTAAGAGAGCCCTTGAGACTAAGAGGATCAAGATTCTCTTTCTATCCAAGAGAGGAGATCTCATCTATGGTAGTTTGAAGATTTTGCTCCATGCTACTAATTTGGGATTGCCTTCACTTACAAAGATCATATTACAAGAGAGGAAATATCATCCATGATCATTATTGTGATCAAGAGAGTTATCCTAAAAATCTTTTGATGATATTATAAATCTCAAAATAGTTGAGTTTGTATAACTCAAATTTAAAGATATAAGGCTTGTGTCTATATTTGAGAAGTTGATTGAAAAAAATCAAAAGATGAGATGGTTAAAAGATATCAAAAGAGAAGAGTGATAAGAGGCTCAAATTTTAAAGCTTCTTGATTTAATATTTCTTAAAAATAATAAAATATTATGATTTTTTGTTATGTAGAGGACCGTATGTCAAAAACTTTATCCTATATCAGATTTTATTTTTAAAAACTCAAGAATAAGATTATATTTATTATTTTTAAATCTATCATTGCAAATCTTGTTTTTAAAAAAAAACAAAAAAGGAACATTCAAAGATGATTTTCTTTAAAAAAACTTTCTTTTTTTATTTATTCTAAAAGATGTCTTCTATTTTCGTTTTTATGGTGCTCTTGTTTCAAATAATATTCAAAATACTGTATCAACTCTAATGGTATTTTTCCTTCTAGTTATAGTGTTTGACAATCACAAATAAAAATACTATAAATGATACAAATAATGTCTAAAAAAATTTATATTGTAATGGTTTAAAAGTAATTAGAATTAAAGAGACATAATATAATATCTGTTAAAATATTTTTTAATAGTTTTATAGTATTTTTAACACTTTAATAAATATAGTATAATGTTATTGGAAAACACTATGAATGAGTTAAATTGAATAAAAAATGCATTAGAAACAAATATCATACTAAGATTTAAATACATATTTATAATAGTTTAAGAACAATATTTACCATTATAATCGTTTTGATCACTACAACAAAAAAATATTATAAATGACTCAAATGAACTACTATATCATAATAATCTACAAACAATAACAAACAAACATATGTAACATTATATTACTTAGAGTACTTTTTAATAATCTTATAATATTTTTTAACTTCTTAATAAAAATAATATAACATTATTAAAAAATAGCATAAATGAACCAAATAAAATATTATAATAGTCCAAAACTAATAATAAACTAAAAACAAAAAAAAAATCATTTGGCTTGATCAGAAGTATTTTAGACAATATTAAAAACAGAAGGCACCA
The DNA here is from genome assembly GCA_001649415.1 of Musa itinerans. NCBI lineage: Eukaryota > Viridiplantae > Streptophyta > Magnoliopsida > Zingiberales > Musaceae > Musa > Musa itinerans. The sequence goes on from LVTN01002459.1 coordinate 27,855, forward strand.
ATTGAAAAATCGAAAACAACAAAACAAAGATGCCTTTGAGAAAAAAAAAAAAAGAGACTTCTTTGAAAAATCACACAACATTCGATGACATCCTTCAAGAATGGAATCAATCACCATATCTACAAGATAAATACAGATTCATGCACTTGTGCATCATTTCAACCTTCTCGTTATGATAAAAAGATATTTGCTTACTTGTTTTACATCTCTCATTGTCCTCACTTTTTACCACAATCCCCGTGAGAATGTAGAGAGAAATTATATTTATATATATATATATTATTAGCTAAAGAAAGCCATATTAACTAAACAAAATATTCGATGGTAGTTTGTTTTGAAATTAAAAATCTTGTGGTAACAAGTAGCAGAGTTCAATCGCATGCGGAGACCAAGTCCTCCCATTACATTGCCTCGGTTTTCTTCGCTGCAGAGTCAAAGAATCAGAGCAGATAGAGTCGAAGATCTTGGATCAACAACGCTGCATTGTGAATTTGCCCTTGTTCCTCCTCACCATCAGCAAATCAAACAAAATGATGCAGAAAGTTGAGACCTTTCAGTCGCGATCTTCACATCTCCTCAACGATTAACACAAGAACACAGCAGTCTTACGAGAATACTAAGATGTAAGCCTCATGGGAATCAGATTGATCGCTTCTTCCTCGGTGAAGTCCTCCTCGGCAATGCACTATCCACCTCCTTCCTCTTCTTCTTCTCGGTGTTCCCTTTCCCATCAGCAGCCGCGGGAAGAGCATCCTCCTCACCAATCTCGAGTTCCTCTGCAGCTTGCCCACGGCGCCGGGTCCTCGACGCCACTCCGCCCACCTCCCCACTCAGCCCCTTCAAATGCTCAGCCCCATTCCCGTCGAATTCCTTCTTGAGCCTCCTAACCTTCGTCCTCTTCCTATCGACAGATCCATTCGGAGAGGGAAAGATTCTAGCTTGACTCCCCTTTTGTCCCGCCTCCTCCTCGCCGCTATCGGCTGAGCCGGAGCCGAGAGATCCAAGACCGAGGGGCTTCTGGCCGGAGACTCTGGACTTCGCGATCAACGGAGAGGAAATTATGGTTCTCCGTTGGGCTCTCTCTTGCTGATCGCGGAGCTTCTTGATGGAGCCTTCGATGCGGCCCTGGAGGCGGTGGCGCTTGAAACTTTTACCTCCCATGGACCAGTGCGCCTCGTTGGCCCACGAAAGGAGAGGGTCCATGACGGGCACCGGCGGGTCCACCCTTTCGTCGTTCATCTTCACGTCGGCATAGAAACGGGGCCGCGGGAGGCTTTTGCCGTAGAACCTCCCCGGACCCAAAGCCATCACCACCCTCACGCGAAGAGAGAGAGAGAGAGAAAGAGGTTCTATCTGCCTAAATAGTAAGGATTGGGAAGTGGCGGGAACGCGTGTTGGCGCCAGTAAACTGGCGGGAGGGTGCGAGGAGATGGCGGGAAGTATGCGTTTGCCCCCGTTGACGAACAGTGGCCGTCGGATTGGCTGCAAAAACTAGATCACACGAGATGGACGTATGATAAGCTTCAGCTTGGATTTGTGCGAGACAAATTTGTTAATTTTCACTAAACATATATTCAAGTGATACTTATTTGAAAATTTTTTCTAGAAAATATTTATATTTTGAATATTTGTTAATCGGTATCTGTTTTACAAATAGTATCCTTAATTTGAAAAATATCTAAATTATCCTTCAAAAAGTATTTAGTCTTTTATAGTGTTTTGACCTATAATAAATAGTATCCTTAGTTTAAAAAATATCTAAATTACCATTCAAAAATTATTTAATGTATTATACTGTTTTGGCCTATTATAATATCTTTTACGTGTTATAATATTTTGATCATCATAATAAAAATATCTTAATTTAAAAACATTATAAATGCATCATATGAAATCAAAGTACATTACAAATCATTTGATATATTATATTATGATGTATTTACAATAATTTAAAAATAATATTACCAAAATAAAATTTAAAAATTTATTTCTCATAATGTTTTAACCGCCACAAAGAAATATTATAAAACCTTATTCGAAAACACAGTAAATAATTCAAATAAACCCAACCAAACAAACTACAAAATTTAAAAATATAATATCATAATATTCTACGATCAATGATAACCAAGCAAACACAAGATGATATCATTTAGAATATTCTTCAAATAGTATTTATAATATTTTTAGTATCCTAATAAAAACACTATAAATACTACTAAAAATACTATAAACGAGTCAATAAAAATACTATAACATTCTAAAACTGATTAAAAAAATGGATAAATTTTTTTATAGGTATTTTAGATATTTTTTAATTAAAAAAATTATTTGAAAAAAAAAGTAAAAGAGAAAGTACTGATTGAAAAATACTCAAAATCTTAATATTTTCTAAGAAAATCGCTGTACTTATTTTGTCACATTTATAATAACGATAGAATTAATGTGCACAAATATTACCATTTTCGCTCATGAATCTAAAAACAGCGACAATTTTCACTAAGAATGGCTAGAAAGAGCGAGGAGAAAAAATTAAAAAAAAAATCAAAGTCTCCTGAAATGTTTGCCCTTTCAATGCATATAAATTTCTTAACTCAATTATCTTACAATTTTTTAAGATAAAAAACGAAAAGAACGAGTTGATTTATCAGTCAACTTAGTTTTTTCTTTGAACTGTAGTTGAGAGGCAGAGCAGCAAAAGACGCCTTCCAGTTGGTATATGCCACTGTCAGAGGTCGCGCCTATAGGTTCCAGCCAAATGGTACGCCACCAGTTTCCTGTGCGGTACCGGGCCGAGTGAGATGAGCCGAACTACTTAGTATTTCCTGCTTGTATGATACCAGGGTTTCCGTATGACACAATGCATTTGCTGCCGTCCATTCAAATCTTTACGGTTTACAACCTTTCAAAACAACATTTTTTCTTTTTATTTTGCTTGAGTAGAATCAAACGAGCTCATGCTCATGTCTCATCTACTGACTTGCATTTTTTATTTTAAGAATTATGTTAAAAGAAATTACGATGACGAAGATTGTCTGTTCAAATCTTATCTAGTTATGTATATATTAGAATGAATATATACATTAATTTAAGTTTCACGTTTGAACTAATTTGGTATTATATTCGAGAGTTAAGGTTATCTTATGATTTTGGTCATATATATACATTAATTTAAGTTTCACGTTTGAACTAATTTGGTATTATATTCGAGAGTTAAGGTTATCTTATGATTTTGGTTATAGATCATTTAAGCTTTTATGGTTTACTTATGTCTAAAATAACTCATACATTTAAAAAAACATATCATATAAGTCCCTCTTATTAACTCTAAGTTAATAAATATTAAAATCTACTTACATGGCATGCTAACTCATAATAAACTATTAATATAATAACATATATAATTTAAATTTTTTAAAATATATATATTTTAAAAAATTTAAATTATATATGTTATTATATTAATAGTTTATTATGAGTCAACATGCTATATAAGCAGACATTAATATTTGTTAATTCAAACTTGACAAGAGGGGCTTATATGTAATATTTTTAAAAATATTACATATAAGCCCCTCTTGTCAAGTTTGAATTAACAAATATTAATGTCTGCTTATATAGCATGTTGACTCATAATAAACTATTAATATAATAATACACATAATTTAAATTAAAAAGATTGAGACCACCATCAATGGTGGGGAGAGGCATCATCGTGGAAGCGACCACCGGTAGCACTATCGTGCCGCTGTTGCCTAGCAGAGTTATCATATTCACACAACCTCTCCCGCATTAACGACAAGCTCAAGAGCTTTTAGTCCTACCTTAGGTGGATGTGCATCGACCAATCCGAAATTAGGCATGCAATGATTGTTAGGATCAAGAGCACTAAGAGGGGGGGGGTGAATTAGTGCAGCGGAAAACTTTCGACGATTAAAACTGCGTTCATGAGATAAAAGCGATTTCGGTAAGAAAGCTGATTCGTAAATCACTTTAACTTGTGATCAAGCGAGATGCATTTAAACCAAATATATATAGAGGCAGTTTGCAGTTAAGATATACAACATAATATAATAGCAAACTGGAATACGACGTTCGTACGATAAAAGCGATTTCGGTATAAAAGCCGATTCGTAAACCACTTTAACTTAAGATGAAGTAAGATGCAATTAAAGCAAAGATATAAAGGCAGTTTGGAAATCAGAATGTAAGCGCAAACTGAAATATGATGTTCGTACGATAAAACTGATTTCCGCCTTAACGCCGATTCGGAAAATACGTAACTATGAAATACGTTCGTAAATGAGCAGAAGGCAGTAAGCTATTGAGGAGGTTTGCAGTAAAGATAAGATGCTCAAAGTTAATGCAAACCGAGATTTAGAGTGGTTCGGTCAATCTTGACCTACGTCCACTTTCGGCTTCCTCCTCCGATGAGGTTACCGACGTCCACTAGAGGC
>LVTN01002461.1:7799-17976 GCA_001649415.1 Musa itinerans
TTTTTAGCTCACTCCATTGTTATATAAATCTTTCAGGCCAACTTGTCACTCTCTGAGATGTTTGTATTGGGTTGAGGTAGTGGAGAGCTATTCAGAATTGTGGGCAAATCCTATTGGTTGATATATTATGTTATTATCGTATAAGTATATTTTGTATGTAATGAAATGTTGTCGATGAACCTGAATGGATATATCGTGTAAAAGTGTTAGAAGATCTCTCTTATTTGGGAATTTTGGAATGTTATATTTAGTTTACGATGATATGATTGTGGTAAATGGTTGGAGTTTTGATTGTCTAAATTATTTAGCTTGTGGATTTATAAGTGTTGTTAATGTTTGTTAAGTTGGCTGGGTTGCTATATGTGAATTATTGAATGATGTGATATATGATTATAAACTACACAGATTTTATAGATGTGAATTTTACTGAATGTTTCTCAGTGTCCTCAAATGTTAGTTTGGATCCTGGATTGATTTGTTGAAATTTAAATATTATCGATATATTTAAGGGGGCATGACAGCCCGTAGTGGTTTTAAGATCAATGGCGCGCCCTCCAACAACAAAGGTTGGAAGAGACATTTCTTCTATGTTAGCTGTGACCAAGAGTGGGGCTTCAGCACTGGGTGGGTGTTTCGGATCATCGATAACTCCCCCCCATCGTGTTAGGATCAAGAGCACTAAGAGGGGGGGGGGAATTAGGGGAACGAAAAACTTTCGTCGGTTCAAAAAGACTTCGTATGAAAACCGTTTCGGAGAGATCTTTAACTTGAGAGCAAATGAAAGTATAGTTGATGTAAAGCAACGAAGGCAGTTAGCAGAATGTAAATGCAAACCGAGATTTTGAGTAGTTCAGTCAATCTTGACCTACATCCACTTATGGCTTCCTCCTCCGACGAGATCACCGATGTCCACTAGAGGCCTTCCTTCAATAGGCGAAGGCCAACCACCATTTTACAGCTTTTTTCTTTTGACGGGCATTCCGTGCCCTTTCATGATCAACACTTAGAAAGAAAGAGGGAGAAGAACTTCTAGCCTTTTACAACACTTTTAAGCTCTTAAATACTTAGAATAAAAGCAAGCATTCGGTGCCCTTTCATGTAAGAAAGGGTGGGGTTTATATAGGCCCCAATCAGTTTGAATTTAGAGCTCAAAATTGTCATGTCTCGGATTTTCGGGGTCCTGGCAGTACCACTACCATAACTGGGCGGTACTACCACCTGTCAACTATCACTGAGCGGTCCTACCACTCAGTTTGGGCGGTACTACCGCCTGACTTCGCTCGGAGACCGAGCTCAGGCGGTACCACTGCCTAGCAAGGGCGGTACCACCGCTGGCAGTAATAACTACTGGCGGTACCACCACCTGACAGGGGCAGTTCAACTACCTAGAACTCCTGGGAGACCGAGTCTCCTGGGCGGTGCCATCGCCGGCCAGGAATTCTGGGTCCGAATGGGTTGATCCATTCGGCCCATTTTAGGTCTGTTAAAGGCCTAGTTGGCCCTAGATTAAGTTAATAGGATCGCCTCCCAATCCTAACTTAATCTTCATGCTAACTATGACAATAAAGATATTAATACTGCAAATCATGTTCTGGTTGTGTCAATTGCTTCTTTCGGTGAGCATCCGACGAACTTCCGGCGAACATCCGACAAACCCTCGGTGATGCTTCGACGGACTCCCGACAAACTCCTGGACTTGCGACGATCCTCTTGGCTAGTTCTGACGAGCTTCTTTGGCAAGTTTTTGGACTTCTTGGATTGTTCCCGCAGAACCTCCGACGACCGTCCGGACTTCCAACGAACTCTTGAACCCCCAACGTGATCTTGGTCTTGACTCTGACTCAACACCTATTGCATGTATTACTGCCATTGTAGTTAATCCTGCACACTTATCTCAATATATAGATTAGATAAACAAATGACAATTGACTTCATCATCAAAATCCGAGATTCAACACATCGCTATCTACTAGAGACGTAGCGGTCGTGGATCGTTTGAGGGGCATCTTGTCCTCTTCTCGGGCAATTAAGGAGATGACCGAGGAATGAATGGTTGAAGCGGAGCTGAGCGCCGTCACTGGGGGTATGGCCATTCATGTATAACAGCTCGTTCGTTCAGCCTAAGCCATCTGACCGCTGTCTATTTATCACAGAAATGGTAGACCTACGTTCAATGAAGAAGACGACCAGTGCCAAGGCTGTCGAGCCCCCGTTTCGGGAGGAGGAGGGCTCTAGAGGCAGGATTGTCCCACTAGAGGGCATGCCGAAGCGGGCACCGGCATCACCGGCATCGGAGTGGCCTCACAAGAAGATGAAGACAGCGGTCCGGAAGACGCCCACTAGCCAGGGCACCCGCTCGAGCGCCCCCCTGGAATCGCCCGAGGCCTCCGCCCAGGGGGAGGGCTCGGAGAGCATGAAGGGGAAGGGGTCGGCCGGGTCGTCCGGTAGCGACCCTCACAAGAGGGCGCCGGCACCTCTCTTGCTAGTGCGGGAACTGTGCCATATCTACTCCTGGCCCGAGGGCGGGTAGTACCAGGCCCGGCATATGGCCGATCTTTCGGTTGGGGAGCCGGGAGCCCCCTACGCCGCTCGGTGGTCGACTCTCAAGGCCAATAGCCGGCTTTGGGCCGATGGACTAATCGCCCATGAGTTCATCCGAGGGGCACTGCATCCCTCACTAGCTAAGGACCTCTACAGCTCCACCACCGAGGTGCTGGTAGAGCGGGCAACCAAGTCGCTCGTCTGGGTAAGTATTGGCTTCCTTTTCCCGCCAATTCTTTCTTTCTTGGGTGCTGACACTGATCCTTATATAGGGCCAGCACTATGGCATGGCGTTGATCGACCGGGCCCTCAACGCCGGGCGGGCACTTGAGTGTCGAATGGAGATCAATGCCGCCCTCTGGCTGGAGAACTAAGAGCTGCGAGCCAGGGGGGATCCGAAGGTTGTTGCTGCATCCGAAGAGCGTGCCACGGTGCTGGGGGAGGAGGTGGCTCATTTGAAGACCACGCTAGAAGAAAGCCAGTCACATATCCACTCGTTGGATGACGAGCTGTTGACCCTCTCCCATGACGTCGAGACCACCAAGTCGATGGCCCGGGCCGCCGAGGAGGCCCTGGAGGAGGAGCGGCTGGGGCTACCCAAAAAGATCGAGTAGGCAGTCGTCGGGTATAAAGCGTCCTTCGGGTTTGAGCGTGGCCTGGTAAGGTCGGGCCGGGTCACGTACGAGTACAGGTATCGGGTGGCCTGCGCTCGCTTCAGGGCGAAGCACCCGGGCCTAGAGCTGGAGTTGGACCCATTCGTCGATAACTCGACAGACCAGAACATCGACATGCTGGCGAACGTCCCCTTTGACGATGGGCCCATGACTCCTCCCCCGAGCTAGGGGCTACGCCCCCTCTCCTTTTGTTGTTTTTGTTCCGGTTGGGCTTGAGGTCGTGCCGTCTGACCACCATGTGTACCCTCTTTACCATTTAGAAGTACTTTTACATTGAAATCCTGGCTTGCTCTTTTCCATAGTTGTGGGTGCACGGGCCCTCTGCAGCTTCTTTGCATCCCGATCGATCTCCTTTATGGGTAGAATTTCTTTAGGTTTTTCGCATTCCACGTTCTTAGTAGGGGACTCCCCTTAATAGTCTCGAGCTGGTAGGTTCCCTCTCGGACCATGTCATAGACCCGATAGGGGCCCTCCCAGTTGGGTGCGAGCTTTCCCCTCGCTCGGGTCGGGTCGCTTACTTTTGTTATTCGAAGGACGAGGTCCCTGACCTGGATCGACCGCAGATGAACCTTTCGGTTGTATATCCGAGCCGTTGCCTTCTTGTATGCCAGGGTGCGCAAATGTGCCTTGGCTCTCCTTTCCTCAAGGAGATCCAGGTTAGCCCGGAGCCCCTCCTCGAAGTCTCCTTGCTCATAATTGGAGGTGCGCAAGGTCAGGAACAACATCTCGGGCAGAAGGATCGCCTCTGTCCCGAACGCCAAGCTAAAGGGAGACTCCCCCGAAGCAGTTTTGGGAGTCGTTTGCATTGCCTAGAGGATGCTAGGAAGCTTGTCGACCCAGGCACCATGCACGCCCGAGATTCTCTTTTTAAGGCCTTCCAAAATCGCCCGGTTCATCACTTCGGTTTGGGCATTGGTTTGGGGATGCGCAACCGAGCTGAACTTCGTACGATTGGCAATATGCCTTGAATTTGAGGTTGTTGAATTGAGTCCCATTGTCGGCAATGATGGCCTTTGGGATCCCGAACCAGGTGATGATATTCTTCCATGTGAAGCTCTGGACTTACTTCTCAGTAATGGAGGCCAAGGGTTTGGCTCCGACCCACTTCGTGAAGTAGTCGACCCCGACTATGAGGAAGCATCGCTGTCCTGACACTAGAGGGAAAGGCCCGAGGAGATCGAACCCCCATTGGGCAAAGGGCCAAGGCACATCCATCGGTGTTAGGGGAACCGCTGGCTGATGCGGCAGTCGGGCGTGCCACTAGCATTGCGAGCATTGTTGCACGTATGACATAGCGTCCTGGCGCATGGTTGGCTAGTAGTACCCTTGCCAGAGAGTTTTGAAGGCCAAGTTTCGTCCCCCAATGTGCTCCCCGCAAATCCCCTCGTGGAGCTCGGTGAGGACCGTCTCAGCTTTCAGCGGTGCGAGGCAGCGTAGAAGGGGTTAGGAAAAAGCCCTTCGGTACAACTTCTCGCTGATGATGCAGTACCAGGCTTGGGTTCGTCTTAACTGCTTCGCAGCTGTCGGGTCATCGGGCTCCTTTCCGCCTACTTTATAGCGGAGTATCTCCTCCATCCAGCTCGGTGGTGAATTCATTTCGGCGACTTCGTGGATCGCTATTGTTGGGGCCGCCATAGACTCAGTAGCCGGGGTTGACCCTAGGCCGTTGGTGGAGGCAGATCTGGCCAGCACGTCGGCCCGCTCATTCTGTGCTCGAGGTATTCTGGTGACTGACAGGCGATTGAATCGGTCGGCGAGTCGCTTTGCCTCTATCAGGTATGACACCATTGTTGGGTCTCGGGCTTCGTAGCTCCCATTGACATGTCCTGTCATCAGTTGGGAGTTGCTAAAGACTTCAAGGTCATTTACGCTCATCTCCAAAGCGAGACGTAGGCCGTGAAGGAGCGCCTCTTACTCGGCCTCGTTGTTAGTGGCTCGGAATTGCAGTTGAAGCGACCTCTCATAGGTTTCCCCCGACGGGCCTTTAAGGATAAGCCCAACCCCAACTGCTCCAGAAGTGGACGAGCCATCCACGTGCAGGGTCCATTTGCTCTGATTGTTCTCCTGCCCCACAACATGATCCTTGGGAGTCGACTCAGAAATGAAATCTAACAGCGCTTGAGCTTTGATGGCAGTCCTAGGGGAATACCGAAAGTTGAATTCACTAAGCTTGACTGACCATCTCAGCATACGGCTCGGGGCATCAAAATTGGAGAGGATCTGTCATAGTGGCTGGTCGGTGATCACTTTGATTGTATGGGCCTGGAAGTAGGGCCGCAGCCTTCGGGCCATCATGATAAGGGCGAGAGCTAGCTTCTCGATCGGGGGGTATCACGCCTCAGGCCCCCCGAGGATATGGCTGACATAATGCACGGGCTGCTGTGTAGGTGGTATCTCTCGAATTAACACCGAGCTGACGATCTGTGCTGAGGCCGCTAGGTAGAGGCCAAGGGTCTCGTCCGGGTCGGGAGAGGTGAGTCGGGGCAAACGGGCGAGGCATGCCTTCAGCTTCTCGAAGGCCTCCTTGCACTCCGAAGTCCAAGCAGAGTTGTTGGCCTACCGCAGATCCCAGAAAAAAGGGAGGCACTTGTCGCCTGAATGCGACACGAACCTACTGAGCGCTGCCAACCTCCCGGCAAGCCATTGTACCTCTTTGACCGAGCGGGGGGAGTGCATCTCGGTAACAGCTCGCACCTTCTCTGGGTTGGCGTCTATTCCCTGTTGGTGAATAATAAAGCCGAGGAACCTTCCCGAGCTGACCGCGAAGATGCACTTCGCAGGGTTCAAACGCATGTTGAACCGCCTAAGCGTTTGGAATGTTTCCGCCAGGTTGGCCAGGTGTGTGCTTGCAACCTTGCTCTTTACGATCATGTTGTCCACATATACCTCCATATTCCTCCCGAGCTATTGCTTAAAAAGTCTATCGACCATCCTTTAGTTGGTCGCCCCGACATTCTTTAAGCTGAAGGGCAATACCTTGTAACAATACGCCCCCCGGCTGGTGATGAAGGCAGTGTCTTCTTGGTCTTGTGTCGCCATTCGGATTTGGTTGTAACCTGAGAATGCATCCATGAACGAGAGGCGTTCATGGCCTGCGGTGGCGTCGACCAATTGGTCTATCCTAGGGAGTGGGTAGTAGTCCTTGGGGCATGCCCGGTTGAGATCGGTGTAATCAACACACATCCTCCAGCTCCCATTAGGTTTTTTAACAAGAACTACATTCGACAACCACCGGGGGTATTTTACCTCAGTGATGAAACCGGCCTTCGTAAGGCGATTGACCTCGTCCCCGATCACCTTTTGCCAGTCGGGGGCGAACCTCCTTGGTTTTTGTTTCACCGGCTGTGCCACGGGATTGGTGTTGAGCCGATGTTGGGCTACTTCTGGGCTGATCCCGGGCATCTCTTCAGGTGACCACGCGAACATGTCGGCGTTCTTCCTCAAGAAATCGACGAGGTGGAGCTGGTCCACTTCGGGAAGTGTGGCTCCGACCCTGACGGTCTGATCGAGTCGGCTCCTCTTTAGGGGTACCTCGATGAGCGACTCGGGGGGGCTCCAGTAGCACGTGGTATAGGTTCCTCACGGGGGTCGGGAGTCAGAGTCGGGTGCGGCTTTGCTGGGAGAGTAATCGCGGTGAGGTAACATTGCCTTGACTTCCCCGGGTCACTTTGGGCCTCCCTGATCCTTGCTGAGGTCGGGAACTTGACGGTTCTATGGTAGGTGGAGACCACCACCTTGATTTTGTTGAGGGTCGGTCGGTCGAGGATGACATTGTAGGCCAAGGGCAGGTCAGCCACCATGAAGGCGATCATCATCGTTTTTGCCCTCGGCTCCTCCTCGATGGTGATGAGGAGGATTATGGTCCTGAGCGGGGAGACAGAATCCCCTGTGAACCCCGTGAGCGCTGATGCTATGGGGGTAAGGTCTCCCTCGGTCAAGTCGAGCCTCTTGAAGGCGTCGAAGTAAAGAATATTGGCGGAGCTGCCGGTGTCGACCATCACCCTTTTAACTCGGGCGTTGGCGATTTGAATGGAGATTACCAGGGCGTCATCATGGTGAAAACGCTCAGCCTCTTCTGTCTCAAATGTGATCTCAGGCTCATGCTCGGGCCGGGGATGCTTTTCGACTGTGCTGCGGGCGTAAGCCTTTCTCGCCGTCGAGCTACTACCGCCGGCTGCTGGCCCCCTAGAGATGACATCAATTTGTCCCTCGGCGGGTCCCCTAGGGCATGGAGTCGCCTCCCGGGATTTGAGGTAGCATCCAAGGTGATCTCTCCGGATCAACGCCTCTATTTGATTCTGGAGATCATGGTAGTCCTTCGTGTATTGACTGTGATCCCGATGGAACCTGCAATATTTGGACTGATCTCTGTGGGTAGCCTTTATAGGACGAGGTTGCTGTAAGAGACCCGAGGAAGATCTCGGTGCGGGACGCATTTAGGGGAAGGGGCGGGGGCCTCGGGAGTGGTAGCTCTTGTCGGCCGAGCTCGCGGTTGGGCGCCGCTGGGACCGTCGAGGTCGTTCCTCGAGATGGTTCTGCCCTCAGCTTCTTGACTTCTACGTGCCTCCCTGCCACCAGTGCCTCAGCGGCAATGTACTAGTTGGCGCGTTGGAGCATTTCGGAGATGGTCATTGGCGGCTTCTCGATCAATGACTAGAAGAACCTCGAAGGCTTTAAACCCATCAGAAAGGCCTACAAGATTAGAGAGGGGTGAGCGTTTGGAAACCCTCGGATCTTAGTGGCAAAGCATGCCACGAACTGAGAGAGCGACTCATCGTCGCGCTGGGATAGCGCCGAGCTGCGTGGCCATGGAAGGCCTAGGTCGCGCGCTGGCGAGGAAGTTTTGCTCAAACTCCTCGGCAAGCTGGTCGAAGGATGAGACTAAGGATTGGCGAAGCCGGGTGAACCATGTTCGTGCTGGTCCCCTCAAGGTGGTTGGAAATGCATGGCACATCAATGCATCAGAGGTGTCATAGAGGGCCATCTAGGTTCGGAATATTGAGACATGCTCCATGGGGTCAGAGCTGCCATCATATGTCTCCAGTGTCGGTAGCCTGAAGTTGAGGGGTATTGGCTTGTCCTGTACTTCCTGAGTGAAAGGGGACCCACCTGAACTGCCTTAGCTGGACTTGCTTCATGATTTTCGGAGCTCACGCTGGAACGCATCCAAGTGTTGGTTGACCCGGGACAGTTGGGCTCCGAGTGAGTCCTCCGCCAAGTCAGACGATATGGTGTCGGGCTCGAGATGAGGTAACGTGACTCGGTAGGGCGCAGGTACATCCTGCCTGGGCAAACCCCTCGGGTCGGTTGCCGGCTCTCCGGCTTCTTTGACCCCGACCCGTTCCCTACTTGGGTGCTGCCGGGTCGGGTCGGTTGGGGGCGTCGCTAGCCGCACGATCTATGGAATGATCGGAGCGAGCATCTGCATCATGCCTGCCATGGCCTGCACTTGCTTGGTCAGGCTAAGGAACACCTCGGGTGTAATGGCCGAGGGCCCTGTGGTGAGCCCAGGGGGCGATAGTCTCGGGTCATTGAACAGACGCCAGTAGCAATCTAGCGTCGAAGTCGGGATCCCCCCGTCTCTAAAGGTGGGGAGGGTCTGACTTTCCGGTTCGACAGGAGGGAGGTCGGTCGGTGGTTCTCTCCAGGGGAGAGCTCCTGCTAGATGCTCCTACGACATGGACCCTCTTTCTAGTGCTAAAATGTTAGTGAACAAAAGTATCGTGGCTGATGAGTCAGCACGGTTAGGTCCATGGGCCAATATCAAGAGCTCCTTGGGGGGTAAGTGGGATGATGAGGTGGTCGTGCCCTCGGGCCGGGATGCCGAGAGGCGTTGGTTGGGATCCGGAGTAACTCACTGATCTGCTCTTATATGACAGGGAGGTGTCCCTTAGGTCGGGCATTGGCCACTCTGGGATGACTGCTTTGAAGCGCCTCGGGCAAGGGTCGGGCCGGCTGGGTCGATTGGGCCCTGGTGAGGAAGTATTGATCGGTGTTCCTTGGTTCGCCGATCCGGGCACCGCGAGCGATGGGTTACGTCTTCCTAGCTCTGAGATGGATAACAGCTCGTCCACTCGTGCGCTCGGTGGTGATTCCCGGGTTGAAACATCCGCCGGTCGGGGGAAGCCTCCTTCATACAAAAATGGCCTTCATCGAGTGTTCCCCGACTTTGGCCCCTCCGACGAGCAAGTCAGTCCAGTGTTGTTCCCCCACTTTCTCTAGCGCCCACCATGGGGCTTTTATACCATTGTGTGAGATTCCCCCCCTGCCCACCCTTTTTCCCCAAAGCCCCTCGTCAGCGAGTTGGCATCTTCGGGGGTGCTCAGACGGCCTCAAATGGCACCGCATAGTGCCTTAGTACGGAGCCCGTCGAAGCGTGCGCCGTGGGGCTCTGACAGTGTGCAGCGTCGGATTCTGACATTGGCAGGGTCGTGGCATGCGGCATTGGTGGCGTATGGCGTTGGGGATGACTCACCTAGGAATTAAAAACTTACCTCATCACCCACTGGAGGCCTGACCGACAAGAGCTACTACTCCCGAGGCCCCCGCTGTTAGAACCCTTGCAGATTCTAAACTTGGGGTTGATCTCTTTAGGGGATCGGCCTCCTTGGAACTCTATAGGGGTTCTTCCTTCCAAGTTGCTGCTCAAAGGCTGCGAAAAAGATTCATCTATTGCTTGTCAAAAGAGGAGGAATACATGACTATTTATATGGCTTCTAAACCCTAACTCCTAATAGGACTCCTACTCAAGACTCTTACTTCTAACCAACTCCTAATAGGACTCCTACTCAAGACTCTTACTTTTTTACAACTCCTATTTCTTATCTAAGAAACAACCTCCTAACCCTAGCCAACCTCTTCACCTCTTTAATAGGGGTCGGCTTAGGTAGGTTTTACATGAATGTCCTTCTCAATTAGGACTCTCCTAGCTAGAGTCCTAACAGACCCGCCCTCTTCAAATC
>LVTN01002462.1:0-35236 GCA_001649415.1 Musa itinerans
TCAAAATTGGAGCCAAAAAGTGTCACATTCCGAGAATCCGGGATACTAGCGATACCACTACCGTTATTAGGCGGTACTACCACCACTGATATGACCCTGGGCGGTACCACTGCCGAACAAGGGCGATACCACCACTGGCAGCACTGTTGTCGGTAGTACCACCGCCCAGGAATCCAAGGGCACTACCTTCCAAGCGGTGCCACCGCCGGCCATGTTTTCAGGGGTTGAATTGGGTGCTCAATTCGGCCCAATTCAGCCCTATTAAGGGCCCAATTGGCCCCTAATTAAGTTAATGGAATCACCTCCCAATCTTAACTTAATTTATGCTCTAACTACGATAATTAAGACATAATTTACAGTGCTTCTTGTTCTAGTGCGACAATTGCTCTTTCGGTGAGCTTTCGGTGTACTTCCGGTGAATATCCAACGAACTCTCAGCAATGTTCCGGCGGACTCCCGGCAAGCTCCTGGACTTTACGACGATCTTCTTGGCGAGTTCCAACAAGCTTCTTTGGCAAGCTCCTGGACTTCTCGGTTGGTTCCAGCAAAACTTCCGACGAACGTCCAGACTTCCGTCGAACTCTCAAACTCCCAATGAGATCTCGATCTTGACTCCGGCACAATACCTGCTTTATATCTTACTACTATCGTAGTTAATCCTGCACACTTTTTTCAACATATAGATTAGATCAAACAAATTACAATTGACTTCATCATCAAAATCCGAGATTCAACACTATCCCCATACAAAGGTCTATACAAATCTTTGCAATACAAGAGGTCTCCCATTCTTGGTTTCCATATCATCCAATTATTTTCATTCAAACTAATTATGTAAGAAACATTATTGGCCTCCATATTCGAATACAAAAATTAAATCACCAAAACCCTACTCTGATACGAGTTGATGGGATATAAAGAGAAATAAACTTTTGTATATAAACAAATACTAGAAGACCATAATACGCAACAGAATTAAATGAAATTACAATCAAATAGAATACCAAGATATATATGGAAAACCCCTTCAATATGAAGGGTAAAAATCATGGGGCAAACTAGAGATAATCCACTATAAGAATAATGAATATATAAATCTCAATCTCAAATATCTAGTAGTGTTTTTATCTCAAGTTAGATCATATCTATAGTGGATTCTTACTATGATTACTTAAGGAGGATTTAGATATTATGTATAGTGACATTGTCCTTATTTTTTTTCCTTTCTTTCTCTTAATTTTTTGTCTTGTTTTCCTTCGTTTCTTTGGAATCACATGACTGCAATATTCACCACGTTGTTGTAGATTTTTTGTCTCTTTCTGTCAACCCAACACCGATACCTCTTGTAAACTGGGGGAGGGGTGAGACATCGTCTTCCTCGAGGCTCGAGTAGGGAAACGCGAAGGCGAAGTTTCCTGAATGCCAACTAGACAGTGACTATCCCCCATCAATTTTTGCAGCCATGGTTTTGCATACAAACAGGAAGAACGTTGTACGTGAAGACGACAACTGCCACCATGGCCATCTTGGAGCGTTGCCAGTAAAGGGACAACACACTGATGGCCACTGTAACTCTTTATAATGGACCCTATACGGACCAAAGAAGATTCACAAGAGACTCATTGACATCTGTTCTCTTCAACCTTTCTTATGTGTGCATAATTCTCCTAATACTTGATATCAATGGGCTTTTTGTTTATACTTATCATAAAGTCTCCATGGAATATACACCAAGAATATACTCCCAACTGATGTGGTTTGAGTTGAGCTACTACAGCCTGTGCCTGTGCCTGTGCCTGTGATAGGTATTGTTTTCCTTATCTTCAATATATATATATATATATATATAAAGGGATTCGAGCAAATGCGTTATATATATATATATATAATGGGATTCGAGCAAATGCGTTTTGTTGAATAGCAGCCGAACAAAGGCTTCATCCACCGGCCTCGAGCGAGTCGTCTTACACGACCCACAAGAGGTGGTCTTCGTCGTTGTATCATGGCCTTCGCCTCAAATCCATTATCCCTAAGCGTGACGGAACCCGCCTTCGAGGCATGGCTGCGCGACACCGGCTACCTCGAGATCCTCGACGACCGCGCCGCCTCCGCCGACCCCTCTCCTCCCTCATCTTTCCCTTCCCCTTCCCCTATATATATATATATATATATCGTCTATACGGTTTATTATACGTAGTTGTATAATTTGTTGGTAGAAAGCGGATTAAATTAACGACTGGGTATCAGAATATTCCGGAGTAGATGCCGTGTGAACTAACATGCTTTGCTCACTCTTCCTCATTTACCCGTCTTTCGTGTCTACAATTGATTGTATGGAGGTAGCAGTGGAGAACACGTGTAATCCACTTGGCATCGTCTCCTATTGTTATAAGGCAGGTATGCAGGGCGGGTATGAAAAGACGTAAATGTATCTTTTCGTGTTTCCATATACGCACGAATCGGTTCGAGCTAGGAAGAATGGAGAGGTGCCACGTACGCTATTGTAAGTCCCGCCTATACACCAAGGAATTATATGAGATCGTCATGGCCCCTTCCTTTGCACCTCTTTGGGTGGGCCGGGGGGGGGAGGGGAGAGAGAGACAGAGAGGAGAGAGAGAATTGATTGGGTGAAGCCGGACGAATCTCTGGGCGGGTAGGGACTGCTTAAAAACCTCACGTTGCTCTCTCGGTTTCCCGCAAAAAGATTGGATTTTTGGTGTCATTGGTCGCTTGAGCTCGGTCTCATTCGCTAATTTTTGCTGTTCTTTCTTCTCTTCAATTCCTCCTGATCTTGCAACTCAAGCTGGACTTGGCTGTCCGGGTACTGCTTTTGCTTACTCCTTCATGCTTTTGGTTGGATTTGATGGGTTCCTTCGCTCATTTTGATGACTTGGTTGCTCCGCGAACGGTTATTACTCATGTACTTGGTTTCCATTTACAGTACGTTGTGCTAATTTACGGCATTTATTTGATCACTTTTGGAATTTTTTTTTTACTTTTGGAACATGGATTCTTGATGTCGCTGGGGCATATTGCTGGCTTGCAAGAGTTGTAGTAGCTTTTAGGCTATTCTGATGGCAAGAAGGACCGAAAAATATCATTTTTTTGGCGAGAACGGTAAGCATGGAGGGTTGTGCTGCTGCGCCTTTATCACATTTTCTTAAAGGAAATAGAAACCCTAGACCGTCTTTGAGTTAATGGCTTTTTCAGAACAAGGTTTTCAGGTTTATTTATCTATATATTTATTACATTGCTTGACTACGGCCTTCAAGAAAACCAGATTCGAGCAAATTGGATGCGGCTGCTGGAATGAAAGTTCTTTTTTCGTTGATTGTGCTTTGTTTTTTGATCTGACAATTAATGAAATTTGTAGGAGTTCCCCTCCCACGAGCTTAGGTTTAGCGAAGTTTTTGAATTTGGTTGGGCAAGCTTAAGTCTAATCATCATCACCTGCAGTTCTAATAGGGTGAGAAGGTTGAACATCCAATAACTAGGGTTTAAGCTGTTGCTTGGCTCAAGGGTTGTGTTCCACTGGAATTGTACAGAAAAAAAGTATCTATCTAGGATAAAGTTGCAATTGTTTGACTTGTGATGGATGCACTATTTAGCATAGAGTCTCTCAGACGCATTGAATGAACTCGGGCATTTGGATCCCCAAATTTGTCGATGTCAGTGCATTAGCATTATTGATGCGTGCATTTGCAAATGCAGAGTACATTGCTTGGATTTTTGTCATAGAATGGGTGGAAAGGAAAAAAGATTGCTTTATAACTATCTTCTGACAGTCTACTTCGGAAATTTGTATTTATAGTTTATTTGTCAATTTCTTGGTCAGAAACTATTACACCCAAAAAATTACTGCATATGGTATACATTGAAAAATCACACTATTGAGGTGGTTGACTGTCACGGACTTAGCTGGAATTGCCTAAGTCGTGAGACACCCTTGCGGCAAAATCACGAATTTAGCTGAAGTTGCCTAAGTTGTGAAGCATCCTTGTGCCAACTCCTCGGACTTAGCTGGGATTGTTTAAGTCATAAGACGCCCTTGCGACATATGCGTTCGCAAAGGTTTAGCCTAGTTGTAACCTCGTACAGGTCCCGAAGGACCTGTAAAGTAAAAAGTTGATTAGATTGAAAACGAGCAATCTTACGAAGAGGGAAGCTTTACATGCCATGGTATGCAATTTCGAATGGTATCGCTCGGTACAGGCGGTATGTACCGGTCCGACGGTATACCGGTACGCGGACCACTAACGTGCTATAGTACTATAGTGTTACACTATAGCAGTGCTACAGTGCTACAGTAGAGAGAAAGAAATATTTAAAATTAGGTGTACCGCTCGGTACGCCCTGATGTATTGCTCGGTACACTCTGGTATACCGCTCGGTACACGGTACCATATCGTACCGAGCCAATCTCGAAACACCGGTATGGTACGGTATTGCATACCTTGTTACATACAATTCAGTGAGCACCTTTTGTGCAAGGGAGAAAAGAGAGGAAGAAGAAAACAAGGACTTTAGAAGGTAGAACGAACAGTTGCAAGTCTACAAACAACTGCTCACTAGGTGCCAGGCGTGAAGGCAAGTTCCCGTTAAGTTAACATGCAAACTTGTGAAGATTGTTCAATGCCCGATAATATACCGAAGCCCCATCCAACGCTATGCCACCCGGGGGGTTCCAGGGTACTGAGATGGCTGACATTTCACATGCAGTTGCAGTGTGCATAAAACAAGCCGTGGCATGCGAAAACGGAGCCATTTTGGGATAGTTCGGCCCGGCGCAGCGAGCAGTTGCACTGTAGCGTTGCGAAGTGTCGTTGCTTACATTTTTCAAACAAAAACACAAAAAACCAAGACAAAACATGCTGCTATGTCTCTGTACAAGCATGCAAAAGCGACGGTTCGTTGAACGAAGTTGTTACGGGTGCACGACGACCGTTCGTGACATGACGGTGAAATATGAAGTTCATACTGATGTTCTATAGCAGCAAACATTTAGGATATTATACATTGAAAAATCACACTATAGAGGTGGCTGACGGTGAAATATGAAGTTCATACTGGTGTTCTATAGCAGCAAACATTTGGGATATTAACTGAGGCTAATTCACATGGCAGTCACTCTGTTTTAACTTGAGGCTTCTTCAGAGAGGTTCCTGCATTTTTCTGTGTGATGTGACAGCAGTGGAGAATAACATCAAAATTTTGTGATTGAGTTAGGAGGAAGGATTTTAAGTAGAATAAGTAGAAAGAACAAGGCCCTTGATAGGCATGAGTCATTGAGGCAGACTCCTAACCATATTAAACTAGATAAGATATATTTCACCATTGTTGCTAGATAAGAAGAGATATTTCTTAGATGTTTCCTCTCTTCATATTTTCTTCTCTACTCTTGAATCAAAATCCAGGATCTGGTCTCTTACTGGCTCCCTGAAGAAAACTTCACAGAGTTCCTGATAATTAGTGTTGTTATAAGTGATCACTTATAATTAGGTGTGAAAATGATCCTGATAATATTCTCCTGAACCTGGGTTGTGCCTGACTCAGATTTTTTTTCTGGATTCATATGGTATGGATGTGTATAGGAATTGGACATCCCAATGACATTCAGGTTTCAGACTTGGATTGGATTCAGACAGCCAACTAGGTACCCTTTGGTGTAATTCCATCTATTACGTAAGGTTGATACCTAGACTATTCAATTTGGTCATTATTTAAATTTTATTTGACATTTTCAAGTTAAACTCATCTATCACATTTTTCTTTTAAGATAAATGCTTGCTCTTTAATCTATTTATACACATGCATCTCACCAAAATATCTTAAATTATTATTCTAATATGCTAATTATATCTAATTCGTATCAGTAATCAGCTAATCTATAGTTATTTTAAAACTAATTCATATTAGCATCTACCTAAACTCTTGTTTTTATATGTATAGAGAATTTGATTGTTCAAGTATTGCAAGCAATTATGACACTTACAACTTTGCTTCTATTGCAATAAATTAGGATAATTTTGTCAGATAACTTATTGTTTGTCCATTTTATCTCTGGATAGCTATTCTATTTTTAACTGCCTTTATTGCAATTTTATTTATATTAAAATTTGTGAACTTACTGAAGATGAATCTATTAAATTGATGTTTAGATAGAATAAATGATTTAATATGTTTCTTTAGGTTTCCTTAATCACATACTTTGTGATGCATAACTATTATCTTTATTTATATATTTTATTTTGTGTTTTGAAGCTCCGGTTAAATGTATCATCCAAAGCCGAATTTGGGTGTTGATCCAAATCAAAGCAATTCTTTAAGTAATGATCAGCTATTAGAATCAAGTATCAACCCAATGAATCTGAAGAATGGAGGGAACAGCTCCACAAATCCTAATTTGCTCTCAAGGCAGCGTTTACGCTGGACAAATGAGCTCCATGAACGTTTTGTCGATGCTGTGACACAGCTTGGTGGATCTGACAGTAAGTGCTTGCTGCTTTGATCTCTTCAACTCAATTTACTTGAACATATTTCACAGTGTTGCACAACTAAAATTTCCCCCAAGATGTTACGTGCAGTGTGCAAGCTGATTCGTAGTTATCCATATTCAACTTTCATAAACTCTGATTGTTTAGTTCTGTGAGGACATGATACTGAGTTGGAGGATGTAGCAAATTCATTTAACAACGAAGTCTCACTAAGAATTTTCCATCCATTCAGTGATTAGCTCTTTATGGTTAGCTCAACTGTTCTAGACTAAGCGATCTTGGTATGAATCTTATATACCAATTTAATGCAATAAAGGCTGAAAATTATTTATCCTTAAAAGAACTTTGTATTCGGTGATGTTCTTGAACATTCAAACAACAGTTGCTTTCACTTCAATACTTTCTGATGCTAAACTGAACTAAGTGACTGTCTGTTAGTCTTATCTCCATTCCAAGATTCATATGGTCAGTATTTCTGCACATTGACAGGAGCAACTCCAAAAGGAGTTCTTCGAATAATGGGTGTGCCTGGATTAACTATATATCATGTTAAGAGTCATTTACAGGTACACCTGCTCTGTTTCCTGAAAATTTCCTTTTACTTTTTCTTTGCTTTCCCTAATTTTCTCTTTCCATGCACTCAGAAATATCGGCTTGCAAAGTATATACCTGACTCTTCAGCTGGATCGTCATGGCCCCTTCCTTTGCACCTCTTTGGGTGGGCCGGGGGGGGGAGGGGAGAGAGAGACAGAGAGGAGAGAGAGAATTGATTGGGTGAAGCCGGACGAATCTCTGGGCGGGTAGGGACTGCTTAAAAACCTCACGTTGCTCTCTCGGTTTCCCGCAAAAAGATTGGATTTTTGGTGTCATTGGTCGCTTGAGCTCGGTCTCATTCGCTAATTTTTGCTGTTCTTTCTTCTCTTCAATTCCTCCTGATCTTGCAACTCAAGCTGGACTTGGCTGTCCGGGTACTGCTTTTGCTTACTCCTTCATGCTTTTGGTTGGATTTGATGGGTTCCTTCGCTCATTTTGATGACTTGGTTGCTCCGCGAACGGTTATTACTCATGTACTTGGTTTCCATTTACAGTACGTTGTGCTAATTTACGGCATTTATTTGATCACTTTTGGAATTTTTTTTTTACTTTTGGAACATGGATTCTTGATGTCGCTGGGGCATATTGCTGGCTTGCAAGAGTTGTAGTAGCTTTTAGGCTATTCTGATGGCAAGAAGGACCGAAAAATATCATTTTTTTGGCGAGAACGGTAAGCATGGAGGGTTGTGCTGCTGCGCCTTTATCACATTTTCTTAAAGGAAATAGAAACCCTAGACCGTCTTTGAGTTAATGGCTTTTTCAGAACAAGGTTTTCAGGTTTATTTATCTATATATTTATTACATTGCTTGACTACGGCCTTCAAGAAAACCAGATTCGAGCAAATTGGATGCGGCTGCTGGAATGAAAGTTCTTTTTTCGTTGATTGTGCTTTGTTTTTTGATCTGACAATTAATGAAATTTGTAGGAGTTCCCCTCCCACGAGCTTAGGTTTAGCGAAGTTTTTGAATTTGGTTGGGCAAGCTTAAGTCTAATCATCATCACCTGCAGTTCTAATAGGGTGAGAAGGTTGAACATCCAATAACTAGGGTTTAAGCTGTTGCTTGGCTCAAGGGTTGTGTTCCACTGGAATTGTACAGAAAAAAAGTATCTATCTAGGATAAAGTTGCAATTGTTTGACTTGTGATGGATGCACTATTTAGCATAGAGTCTCTCAGACGCATTGAATGAACTCGGGCATTTGGATCCCCAAATTTGTCGATGTCAGTGCATTAGCATTATTGATGCGTGCATTTGCAAATGCAGAGTACATTGCTTGGATTTTTGTCATAGAATGGGTGGAAAGGAAAAAAGATTGCTTTATAACTATCTTCTGACAGTCTACTTCGGAAATTTGTATTTATAGTTTATTTGTCAATTTCTTGGTCAGAAACTATTACACCCAAAAAATTACTGCATATGGTATACATTGAAAAATCACACTATTGAGGTGGTTGACTGTCACGGACTTAGCTGGAATTGCCTAAGTCGTGAGACACCCTTGCGGCAAAATCACGAATTTAGCTGAAGTTGCCTAAGTTGTGAAGCATCCTTGTGCCAACTCCTCGGACTTAGCTGGGATTGTTTAAGTCATAAGACGCCCTTGCGACATATGCGTTCGCAAAGGTTTAGCCTAGTTGTAACCTCGTACAGGTCCCGAAGGACCTGTAAAGTAAAAAGTTGATTAGATTGAAAACGAGCAATCTTACGAAGAGGGAAGCTTTACATGCCATGGTATGCAATTTCGAATGGTATCGCTCGGTACAGGCGGTATGTACCGGTCCGACGGTATACCGGTACGCGGACCACTAACGTGCTATAGTACTATAGTGTTACACTATAGCAGTGCTACAGTGCTACAGTAGAGAGAAAGAAATATTTAAAATTAGGTGTACCGCTCGGTACGCCCTGATGTATTGCTCGGTACACTCTGGTATACCGCTCGGTACACGGTACCATATCGTACCGAGCCAATCTCGAAACACCGGTATGGTACGGTATTGCATACCTTGTTACATACAATTCAGTGAGCACCTTTTGTGCAAGGGAGAAAAGAGAGGAAGAAGAAAACAAGGACTTTAGAAGGTAGAACGAACAGTTGCAAGTCTACAAACAACTGCTCACTAGGTGCCAGGCGTGAAGGCAAGTTCCCGTTAAGTTAACATGCAAACTTGTGAAGATTGTTCAATGCCCGATAATATACCGAAGCCCCATCCAACGCTATGCCACCCGGGGGGTTCCAGGGTACTGAGATGGCTGACATTTCACATGCAGTTGCAGTGTGCATAAAACAAGCCGTGGCATGCGAAAACGGAGCCATTTTGGGATAGTTCGGCCCGGCGCAGCGAGCAGTTGCACTGTAGCGTTGCGAAGTGTCGTTGCTTACATTTTTCAAACAAAAACACAAAAAACCAAGACAAAACATGCTGCTATGTCTCTGTACAAGCATGCAAAAGCGACGGTTCGTTGAACGAAGTTGTTACGGGTGCACGACGACCGTTCGTGACATGACGGTGAAATATGAAGTTCATACTGATGTTCTATAGCAGCAAACATTTAGGATATTATACATTGAAAAATCACACTATAGAGGTGGCTGACGGTGAAATATGAAGTTCATACTGGTGTTCTATAGCAGCAAACATTTGGGATATTAACTGAGGCTAATTCACATGGCAGTCACTCTGTTTTAACTTGAGGCTTCTTCAGAGAGGTTCCTGCATTTTTCTGTGTGATGTGACAGCAGTGGAGAATAACATCAAAATTTTGTGATTGAGTTAGGAGGAAGGATTTTAAGTAGAATAAGTAGAAAGAACAAGGCCCTTGATAGGCATGAGTCATTGAGGCAGACTCCTAACCATATTAAACTAGATAAGATATATTTCACCATTGTTGCTAGATAAGAAGAGATATTTCTTAGATGTTTCCTCTCTTCATATTTTCTTCTCTACTCTTGAATCAAAATCCAGGATCTGGTCTCTTACTGGCTCCCTGAAGAAAACTTCACAGAGTTCCTGATAATTAGTGTTGTTATAAGTGATCACTTATAATTAGGTGTGAAAATGATCCTGATAATATTCTCCTGAACCTGGGTTGTGCCTGACTCAGATTTTTTTTCTGGATTCATATGGTATGGATGTGTATAGGAATTGGACATCCCAATGACATTCAGGTTTCAGACTTGGATTGGATTCAGACAGCCAACTAGGTACCCTTTGGTGTAATTCCATCTATTACGTAAGGTTGATACCTAGACTATTCAATTTGGTCATTATTTAAATTTTATTTGACATTTTCAAGTTAAACTCATCTATCACATTTTTCTTTTAAGATAAATGCTTGCTCTTTAATCTATTTATACACATGCATCTCACCAAAATATCTTAAATTATTATTCTAATATGCTAATTATATCTAATTCGTATCAGTAATCAGCTAATCTATAGTTATTTTAAAACTAATTCATATTAGCATCTACCTAAACTCTTGTTTTTATATGTATAGAGAATTTGATTGTTCAAGTATTGCAAGCAATTATGACACTTACAACTTTGCTTCTATTGCAATAAATTAGGATAATTTTGTCAGATAACTTATTGTTTGTCCATTTTATCTCTGGATAGCTATTCTATTTTTAACTGCCTTTATTGCAATTTTATTTATATTAAAATTTGTGAACTTACTGAAGATGAATCTATTAAATTGATGTTTAGATAGAATAAATGATTTAATATGTTTCTTTAGGTTTCCTTAATCACATACTTTGTGATGCATAACTATTATCTTTATTTATATATTTTATTTTGTGTTTTGAAGCTCCGGTTAAATGTATCATCCAAAGCCGAATTTGGGTGTTGATCCAAATCAAAGCAATTCTTTAAGTAATGATCAGCTATTAGAATCAAGTATCAACCCAATGAATCTGAAGAATGGAGGGAACAGCTCCACAAATCCTAATTTGCTCTCAAGGCAGCGTTTACGCTGGACAAATGAGCTCCATGAACGTTTTGTCGATGCTGTGACACAGCTTGGTGGATCTGACAGTAAGTGCTTGCTGCTTTGATCTCTTCAACTCAATTTACTTGAACATATTTCACAGTGTTGCACAACTAAAATTTCCCCCAAGATGTTACGTGCAGTGTGCAAGCTGATTCGTAGTTATCCATATTCAACTTTCATAAACTCTGATTGTTTAGTTCTGTGAGGACATGATACTGAGTTGGAGGATGTAGCAAATTCATTTAACAACGAAGTCTCACTAAGAATTTTCCATCCATTCAGTGATTAGCTCTTTATGGTTAGCTCAACTGTTCTAGACTAAGCGATCTTGGTATGAATCTTATATACCAATTTAATGCAATAAAGGCTGAAAATTATTTATCCTTAAAAGAACTTTGTATTCGGTGATGTTCTTGAACATTCAAACAACAGTTGCTTTCACTTCAATACTTTCTGATGCTAAACTGAACTAAGTGACTGTCTGTTAGTCTTATCTCCATTCCAAGATTCATATGGTCAGTATTTCTGCACATTGACAGGAGCAACTCCAAAAGGAGTTCTTCGAATAATGGGTGTGCCTGGATTAACTATATATCATGTTAAGAGTCATTTACAGGTACACCTGCTCTGTTTCCTGAAAATTTCCTTTTACTTTTTCTTTGCTTTCCCTAATTTTCTCTTTCCATGCACTCAGAAATATCGGCTTGCAAAGTATATACCTGACTCTTCAGCTGATGGCAAGTATCTTATGAAAGCTTTAAATAAAATTTGACTGAAATATTTAAACTTCAATTATCTTTTCACATTTGTGCATGAATAATGAGTTAAAGTTCTACAAAATAAATCAGTTGCCATGGCGAGTCAAATCTGCTGGTTTTATTTCTTGCAGGCGCAAAGGTTGACCTGATTTCAGGACTTGAAAGCACTTCGTGAGTATAAATATGACTTCTCCATTGCTAATTTTCCTACAAGAATGAACATAAGCCACCTTATGTCTGTTGTATGTACTAAATCCAAATTGCACAAGTGCTGTACCTCTGTATTGCGTGCTTTCTATTGACTATTGATAGAATCTTTTACATATAATTTCTATAGAAGAATCATGTGTATCAAATTTTCGTCTTTGGGGTTATCTCTTTTAAATGCAAGCTAGCAATTGTCAGGTTTCAACAACTGTAAAGGAATGACATCGACAGCCCTTCTTGCCTAAGAACTTTTGACGATTGCTATGGATTTATTTACATTGTTATCGAAAACATGAATCATCTCTTCCTGTTCTGTCTCAAATGCTGTGAATAGGTTTTGGATGGTCTCAACTATCAAATTTTGGTAATAGTGCACAATCATAGTTAATTTGGTGTTTATGGGGATTTTTCTATAAATAAGATAACATATGTGATTATGCATGAAGGCAATTTCTTTATTATCTGGTAGTACTAAAAAGATCAAGTGGGGTACTCAAACTGTGGTTGACAAGGGAAACTCTAAAATGTGCATTTCCTAGGCTTTCAGGGTCAATTAATGGATGTGTGCACATTCTTCTTGTCTTTATGGTCAGATATCATGCAATTTGGTAAAAAAAACTATGAATAGCATCTAAAATATAGTACATCATAGCATATTATGAATGTGATTTGATGGTCAAAATGAACTAAAACAAACATGTATCAATTTATTGGGCTTATAATTCAGCGTACCAAAGGGAGTTTGGGTGTAGGAGCTTCTACTGGGAGGAGTGTGGCCTACCTGGAGATATTTGTAAGAATCACAGTGGAAAGTTGGTGCAACAGTAGATTGCCATTCTTTTAGTCTTTAATATAAAGTTATTTTTTGCTACTTGCCAGCCTTACCATGCAATTACAAACTTGCGTATATGTTGTCCAGATGAACATACTGAGGTATGCGGTAGCAAAATGAGAAGATTGGTGCAAACCTATATGTGTTTTCTGTCCTGTTACTTTTAAATTTTTTAATGTGTTTTCTTCTTTTTTGATGTGGAAAATTGATTTCAGTTGTTTTTCTGACTTTTGGATGTTTTTCTTTTTTGTTTGAATTAGTGTTCTTTCCAGCTATGTGTGCACAATGTCAGACTATTATTCAGCTAAAACTATATGTTTGTTGTGTCAGTGGGATTCAAATAACTGAAGCACTCAAATTGCAGATGGAGGTGAAAAAACGACTTCACGAACAACTAGAGGCAAGTTAAATATGTAAATTGTAGTATCTGATTTTTTTGTTTCTTTTTTACTTGTTGTGGATTATGAGATTGCACATTAAGTTAAGAGATGCCATGGTGTAGAGTCTGAACCCAAGTACCTGATGCAAAACTAAATTAACACAATGATAGACTTACAATTCAAACTCATAATATGCTTTGATACCATAATAAATATTTTGATTGAGCGACAACTAATGACCCAATCTATACTGAACTTATTATATGCAAATAGTTGTTTTGATTTAAAGAATTGTGATGTGAATTTGCAACAAGGAGAAGCCAAGTCATAACATGGAGTTGACCTTCCATAAGTTGATGCAGATACAGCAGCAGCTACAAGTGAGAATCGAGGCCCAAGGCAGGTATCTCAAGAAGATGATCGAGGAGCAGCAGCTGCTCAGCGGCGTGCTGGCCGAAACATCTGGCTCTGGAATTGCTGCTGCTACCGTCCCAAGTGACCTCTGCCCCGACCCCTCGACGCCTGTTCCGACCTCTGAGTCACCGGAAGAGGACTTGGCAGCTAGCGGTGGCACCGGCGGTGGGTCACTCCAAGGCCTTCTGCAAGATGATTCTTCGTCTGCCACCCGTGAGCCACCGACACCTGACTCTGGCGGGCGGGCGAAGTCTGGTACAGGCTCAGACTTCCAGTTCTCGGTTGCTGAGGGCCATTTGCATTCATCGAGCAACTCCATTTGCAATGAGGATATGTGATTGGTTTCCAATGTGATGTTTCTTGGAGGCTGGATCGTTGTCCACCATGTGTTTTTCTGCATGTTGTAGAAGAGGTGAATCTGTGGCTGTACTGCTGCCATCCTTTGAAATCAGTAGCAGGGAGAGGTTTCATGGAGATGATGGTCGTGTTTCATTTGTGTGTTGGAATTGTAGTGGCATGGTTCGGACACTGTCTGATCACTGTATTTGACAAAGGAAAACATGAAAAATGATCTCATGATTGATTCATGGATTTGCTTGCAATGGAATTGCACTTTCTACAAACTTAAAACATGTAAACAACTCTTTTCTTACATCAGAGTTCAATCTAATTTACCTTATAAAATCTACCTCTGTTTTCTTCCCCAAATATATGAGAAACTTTAAATTCCTCAAAAGACTTCAGTAAAAAGAAAATATCTTTAGTTACAGTCAGAATAGCCAAAGGCAACTGAACAAAACCATCTTCTTTGAAGGTTAAACTGCTGACATATGTACAGACCTAAAACACATATCGAGCTTCAGAAAAAAAAAAAGGCAAAATTAATCATCTAAAAATTAGTGGCCCGGAGATCAAAAAGTGCCTTTTTCCAGAGGAAATAAGTGGTAAAGAGTCTTGACAAGAACAATAAAATAAAGATATTGTATTGTACAAATTCATCGATGACAAAAAAAATTCATATAACTGATCCCTTGTTATATTGCTGTAACAGAATGCTCTGGATAATTGTTTACAATGAACAATAATAGTATGCACATCATAGCCAATACACATATAATTAATGATTTATGAACTTGCTTGTACGTTTTAGAAAAGCTTAGAAAAATCATAGCCAACATCGACAGGCATGGAGCCCTGCTGAGAGAAATTATATAGAATTGGGCTTCAACAGTAATTTTGCTTGTCAAATACTAATTGTGTGGTTAAAATTTTGCAAGTTTACTAGAATATACTTAGCAGATATCGGAGAGCTTTCAATCACCCACATGGTACGAAAGCAGTTGTCCTTATTGCAAAAGAAAAAGGGGAACACATATATGTATACACAGAGCCTCTTTGGAATTTGCTGTTCATTGCTGTACTGCAAGGCCTTCTTGTGGGCAACCGATCAACATGGACATGCAACGATCACTCCTCATCTTCAACATCATCAATCCCCACCCAACGGGTAAAAGCAAAAAGGAACTCCTTAAATGTCACCATGCCATTTTTATCCCAGTCCATCTCTTCTGCAGCAAACCAGAAGAAATTGGTTAAGTTTGAAACAATATTGATCTTGTGCTCTGTTGGATGGAAGTCAATACACTGTTAGGTGAATCCACAGATTCAAAATACAAGTAAATGGAAACTAAATTCTAAATAGTAGCCACAATCAATGCATGTTTTTCTTTTTCGAATTTTCCAGTTACATGCTCAAATAGATACCAATTCATCAGGCAAATCAACAACTATTTTCAAGAAAAAGAATAAAGCCTAATAGACAAATCAGGAAATAGTAAAACTTTTTAAACATTTATTTTCAAATTAAGCCGAAAAGGGCTATTAATATGGTAATTGATGCAAATAATTTGTTTTTCCAGTTTTGCATGGTAGTGCAATCAAGAACTGCAAGTAAGAGGAAAGAACTGACCAAATCTTTTCATGGCTATGCGTCCAGAAGAGCGTTCACCTCCAGTTGTCTCGTTTATGGCATGTACCATCTCGTTCTTGCTAACATATCCATCCTTGTTCTTGTCCAAAAACACAAAAGCATCAACCAGAGTCTCAAAAGTCGTCTCAAGGTCTGGCAACCCCATACGGGAATTCTAGCAATCAAGTCATGGGGAACAAAATTTTGACTTTCATGCTTGAGTTTAGTACCAGAGCATATTTCCAACAAGAGCAGACTACAGTTGGAAAACAAAAGTTCAAGAGATCCAGGAAAACACACATAAACTAAGAAACAGAAGCTGAGGCAATAACACTACACTTCACGTATTAAAAAAGTTAAATTGTTCCTAATATAAATTAATGTTCATGGTTGCTCTGTATAAAATATGTGAAGAAAAAAAAAGAGTAAGTATTCATAGCTGACAAATTGACTAACATAGGAGATCCATAATATTAAGGAACCTGCTCCAAATATTTTGGACAATCCTGCTCTGTAAGATTTGAAACTACCACACCTGCTCTGGAGACCTGTGATGTACTGTTCTAAGCAATTATGTCGAATGGTCCCCTTGCAACCAGATTCTTAACTCCATATACAACAATTCTCAATATAATGTTTTTCAAATACAGTAGAATCTCATGTGCATATATGTGTTGGTGTGTGGTCTGTATGCATATAAGGTCCATCATGAAGAAAAAAACGCCTCAAACTACATGTCACCTGCTTTTATCCAGTTATTATTAGTTTTTATTGTTCCTTCAGCACTTCTGTTACTCCCGAGGTCTCTGTGAAATGTTACCACTGAGCTGCTCTTATTCAATGCCGATGACATGATGACTAAAATCTTCTGTGCACGCTAACATAATTCTAACAGGAAATTTACAACTGAGCTGAAGACAAAAGTAATATTATCAGACATTAATGACATGATGTCCAAGTCCCAGTGCACACTGATGTATGTAGTTATAACAGCTGTTAGCCTTGGCATAAGTCCATTACTAACATACCATTGTTTGCTGTTAGAAAAGATACTCTCTTTACCAACTATAAAAACATAAAATTTAATCACTTTTAAGTATAATAAATGGGGCTTTGAATCCCTTATGTTGACAAGACATAGAACAACCTCTCTTGGATAACATTCAGTCTTTTTCTAGTTGTTAGGTCTGTCATCCTTACAATTACTAGTAAAAGTTTTTATTCCTTTGACCACTAAGATTGACATAAACCAGTGATTTAAAAAGTGAAAGAACAATGATACCATAAACATATATCAACCTCTCTTGGATAACAACTGGTACCATGAAGAAATCATTTAGATAATAATTATTTTCATATGGGTTTGGCCTTATTCGTCCATTAATACAATTGCTGCAAGAAATGCCTTCAAACATGCCAATACATTGTACCAACAAATTGAGAACAAATCATACTAATGGAGCCTCATAGATATCAACCTGTGTGGAAAACAGAAACTCTACTGTGTTAATAATTTAAGTGAAAGAACAATGTATAAGCAATTTATTATGTGGAAGAACCATGCCAGATAATGAAGATTAATTCAATGCTATATATTGAAAGCAGAATTTCTATATTTTGTGAACCTTCTCTCCCCTGTTCGTTCAAACAAACAATCTAACATTTCAATTGTTCCAAAAACAAATTTTCCTTTTGCTCTATTATTGTTAAACACAAGGTAGGCAATACCGATGTGTACCGCCCGTACCGGGCGGTACGTACCGGTCCGACAGCTTACCGGTACGTGGACCGCCTGGTACCGGGCGGTACGACCGGTACAGTGCTACAGCACTGTAGCAGTGCAAACAGTGCACTGTAGCAGAGTACTGTAGCACTGTAGCACTGCTACAGTGCTCGGTATACCTGTGGTGTACCGAGCGGTACACCCATACCGTACCGTACCGAGTCAAGATCGAAACTCCGGTACGGTACGGTTTTGCGGACCTTGGTTAAACATATTGTGAAGATCAAAATTATCAGGTCCATGTGCTTGTAGGTGATGCAACTTCTTATACTTTACAGATAATAATCATCCAATTTCTTATTGTAAAGTTTATCCTATAGAAATTGAAAATGTTCAGGGAATTGATCTAAGCAACTTAATTTAAGAAATTTTCTGATACAATAAATCACATATAAGAAGTACAGGAGGAAATAACTCTAAAAAATGAATAATACTTGTAACACAGAATTAGTTCATTTGTCATTCTCATATCAGGGAGACAGTCCCATAGTAATAAACTAAAAGAAGATAACTGATTTGTTAACTTTTATAAGGATACTGCTTGTACAGCTGCCGGTTCCTTGAGAAGATAAACAAGGCAGAGAAGAACAATAAACTCATTAAATTTCATACCCATGTTCTCATCAATGTCACATGCCAAAAAGAGATCACCGATCTCCTGCTCATTAAAGGAGATTTCTAGCTTCTGGAAACAATGCTTCAGTTCTTCTTGATCTATCGCACCATTTGAATCTTCATCTATCCATAAGAAAATTAAAAATATCAGGAATCTCCAACATTGTCTCTGAGTTACTTGGAGTTCAATTCTTTGTACTTACCTTGTTACACATAAACAATACTCCATATTAGAAAGGAGTCCTCATGAATATAATTGTCAGGTTCAACCAAACCCAACTCATCTAAGATGACCTGTCTTGATCCATGTAACATGTCTAGTTTAACAACTCCTGGATCATTTTTACATTGGTTTAGATCTAAGAAGTACGAACACGGGACACAGACACGACACGAAATGAACACCGCGACATGTTATTTTTAAAATAATTAGGATACGGATACGGCAAGGACACATGTATTTTTTAATATATGTATATATAATATTCAATTAACATGAGTTTTATAGTATTTATACTTAAATTTTTTAAACTCGACAATGTGAACAAATGAATATCATCATATAGGTTGAAAAAATTAAAATCATCAAATAATATTTAACAAGATCTAGAAATATTGATATATGTTTCCTTGAGACGATTTCCATATTTCTTTTCTCGCACAGCATTTGGCTCTCACGTGATGGCCACACAAGCACAGCACCACACATGAGTGTCTGCCACGTGTGTCCGTGTGTCTGACACATGTTGGACACGGACACATCCACTAAAAGCATGTTTCTGTGCTTCTTAGGTTTAGATTTGGGTAAACATTGTGTTTCCTTGATAGTGAAGTTCAACGCATGCTAAAAATATAAGACAAGTCACGTCCCATCCTGATGGGTCAACCTGACCCTTTTCGACCCAACTTGATCTTGTCCATATAAAGAAAGCTTGACTAACCTGCTGGCAGGCCATGTCCGGTTGGTGTCAGACCTATAAAACTGCACTATCCTATCCTAACATGATAACATACTAATACATGATGGCATTAATATAAATGCAGAGACAAAAGGTTCAAAAAAATCAATTAAGCATGAATATGTGAGTCAAATACATATGACTATCCATGAAAATCAATAAGATTGACTGTACATGGACATTCACCTCCAATGGACCTTTTGATACATTTTACTTTTTGATGTTGTGTATTATACCTGCAGTCATTCTTTAATAAAATTTCTTTCTTTCTTCTGTAAAGAAGTCATGTCAGTCGATTCCAAGTTCCACTAAATTCTCCAAAATTCTAAGAAACACTATATACAATATGGGCAGCCATAAGTTATCTGCTGATTATAATTATTATGTCAAAAATTGAACTGTTTCCTTTTTAATGCTTCTAGTATCAATTACTAGCATCTAAACTTTTATTAATCACGGTTTTAAAGATAGATCAATACCAAGAACTCAAAAGGTTCAAGGTTATCGATGGTAAACACTATGTTTTCTTGTTTGATTGTGGTGAACATATAACTCACCAAACTGCTCAAAAATGGACTTGCACTTTCGTAAGCTCTCATCAATTTTTGGAAATTTCATAATAATGCTGTTGAATGACTTCACAGAAGTTCCTTCAGATGCCCTTCGCTGCATAGCCTCAACCATCTTTGCCTCAAGTTTTGATTCTGGAGAACTTCGCCTTATCGAGTTGCTCCTCCCAACTACACCACCCATTTTAGAGCAATACGGGATGAGAGCCAACTATTTACCTGGAAAATGTGAAGAAAGAAATAGCCATGAGATATGAATCGTTGGAGTTTCACCAGTCTATCATAATGCAGAATAATATTCACATGGAGCAGATCATGAACCATGAAATTCTAAAACTTTGGCTCAAAAACACAAGAATTAGAGATCCAAGATAACGAACAGAAAGAACATGTTTGCTAACAGCTAAGGCAGATATGTTTTAAGATACAATACATCAAAATATGAAAAAAAGAATATGATGTGGAGCAAAAAAAAATTCATTTATTTCCTCGATAATTCATGGTAAATCGCTTTCGGGAGGCAAGTCTGGACAAAACGACACACCACTGGCATCAAACAGAGTAAAAAGATCACAGCTTTCATACCAAAGTTTCAAGTCCACGAAGACCGATAAGCGTAGAATTCAGAAAACGTTAGCTAATTGAAATCCGGTGAAGGCTTAGCTGACCCATCCCAATCTCCACTAATAAATCTACACAAAACCAAAGCGAATCGGGGAAAGACACCATGAGAGGCATCAAGAACATGCAAAAATCGACGGAAATAGCAAAAAAACAGCGAAGGATTAGACGAATCGAAACCTATAAGAAGAAAAGGCAGACAAAATGCGGGGACTTGCTAGTTCCTCCTTCCCCGATCCCTCAGCGCTTCTTCAAAGAATGCCAACGAATGAAGCCGATAGGAGGACGCAACGCGAGGTTATTGGATCGGAGGAGAGGGTTTCGTTTGGGCTCTCCGATTCGACCGAGGAGGAGGAGCTTTGACGATTGATTCGCGGAGGATAGGATGGGCGAAGTGGACGGAATCGTCTGGTTGGGTGGCACAAGGGGCTAAAGTTGGGGAAGGAGATTGGGAGGACGGGGGTTGGGTTAAACCAAGACATCTGGGCGTGCTAGCATATACTGTCACCAATATTGGATTTCTCCTGTCAGTCACCTGTCCTATTATTAAACACAGCGAGTGGCCCTCTGCGGCGCCCACATTGTTCCCTCCGATATAGCCGACAGGTATCCAAGTCGGGGGTGTTCATATCGGTAGGAAATATATTAGTCGGGAAGATGAGTACAGCTACTTGTTCATAACGTACCTCTATTCCCGACTGTCTTATTATTGGACAAAGGGGGAGGGAGCCACTCGTCGCTCTGGAGTGGTCCTCACCGACATGAGCGATAGGTAGTCAAGGGGTGCCGTCGTGGAAGGGCGTTGGTAAGCTAGAAAAATCCATATGATCTCGCATACCTATTGACCGCTAACCTCGCTCACCCACTTGTCCTGTTATTTAACACAGCGGGGGACCCTTTCGTGGCCCCCACATAGTATTCTCCATCTAACCTAACCCGTTGTCGGGTGGGGGCCACACGTATCTTTTTTAAAATTGGCGCCATTTCTAACCTCGTTTTCTTACGACTCTCTATTCCGATCTGGATGTCCATAATCTCACACGCTCTCATAACAAGGCTTCCTGTGATCATTCAACACAGCATCAAGTAAGGTTGCCAATTCGACCCAGAACTGGAAACAGGCTCGCTAATGAAGTCCTACCAATTAAAAGCCGTAATTCCCAACCCCTGCTCTCGGACATCCCTCCGCCCGATTCGGTTCGATTCCAACGCCGTCCCAGCACGAACCCGAGCCCCTTATTACACGAGTCGGTGGGAATCTCGTGATTCTGACCGACGCACGTCACCGCGACGAGGAGAAAGTAAAGGGTAGAAAACGAACGAATCGTCCCTAAACCCCATCCCCGCAACACGTCGGCCTCGTTTCCCCCCTCCGTTCCGCTACCGGCCGTTTCCAGATCCCGTCGTTTCTAATCTTCCTCCCAACCCTAATCCTTCTGCGATCCACGGTCGAGATGGCGACGGCGGCCTTCCGGTCCACCTCTGGGCGCTCCTCCATCGGCAGTCGGGGTGGAGGCGGCGCCGCAAGGGATGCCGGCTCCTCCAACCGCGGCGGCCAACCCCACCGCCGATCGAGGAGCCTCAGCCGCTATTCCGGCCGGTTTCCCCCACCTCCGCCGGAGCCCGACGACTTCCCGACGCCCCGTGGTAAGTTCGTTAACAAGTTGCGCGGGGCCGGGTTCCCGGAGATCAGCCTCGATGACATCGCCGATGAGTTCTTCCGGGCGAGGGCCGAGTCGGACGAGGACAGCGAGCCGTCTGCCGCCAGGTCCAGGCCCTTGAGTTCCGTCTCGAGCTATCGGATGGAGACGGAGTCGTCTCGCCGCCGCGGGAGGTCCGTGTCGAGGCCTCCCGATCGCCACGTTGCACCGACCAAGGGCGTCTCGGATAGCGTATTAAGGCGGCGGCGATCTGTCTCCGTTGCTCGGCATCGGTGTAGCGACTCGGAGGTACCCGCTCTCCCTGTGTTTTAGTTTAGGTTGACTAAAGTTGCTATTTTTAGCGTCCAATGGCCGATGTGGCATGAACGATTTTTCGTTCGCTTTTGATGCTCTTGCGATCGGACTACTCCAAAACTGAAAAGAAACTGCATTTACACCAAAAATCTTAGTTAGAGAAGTGTCATGTATAGAGTGATCATGAAACGAGGAAATGCTAAAGGCCCGTTTTACTGCATTCAGCAACTGATGCAGTAAACACAGTCAAATATACACTATGATGATTTTGCCGTCATGTTATGTACATAATAGTTGAGTACCTAACACGCCAGCGAAGGCAGCTAGAGTGAGTCATAGAGATGTGGATGCAGGCAGCTAGAGTGAGTCATAGAGATGTGGATGCAGTTACTCTGGAATGTGTCCTGGCACACCTGCTTGTGTTTAATAGATAATGGTCCTCTAACATGCTGGATCAGGGTCCCGACATGCTGTATTTGTACATGTGAAGCTTGCAAAAATACACAACCTTGTTAAAAATAATTTAATGTATCTCACATAACTGATTGAAGTCGAAGACATTCTGGTTGTTACATCATATAATGTTTTTTCTCTTTTTGCTACTTTCATGATGCTTTATTAACATCAATAATACTAAGCTTTCTTTAACATGGCTTTCTTTGGTAAGCATTGATCTTGTTGCTAAGCTAGTTTTGCTACTCTTGTGATGACTTACATAACATCAACATGGTGAAGTTTTCCATAACATGGTTTTTTTGGGTAAGCATTAGTCAGAACCAACCAGCATGGGATTAATTTCTGTAGCAAGTTTTCAATCTGGAAAAAGAAAAGATATGGTTGGGACATCTATCCTATTAGTGTGTGTACTCTGACTCGTTCTATATTTGAACCAAGCGATTTAGTGTTAAAGATTCAACATGCACCCTTGAAGGTATTTTTCCATCTGAATAAAAGAAGAATGGTAGTATTTAGCTTGTACCATAACATGAAACTTTAGAAGCTGGCAGGTTACCTTATCTGGTAGGTTGTTATGCCAAAAAGAACCTGATATTAGTTTTTTTATAATCGACTACAGAATGATGTGGATTCTCACAGTGCCAGCACACAAGTTAAATCAAGGATCTCTGGCAATGGTAAACTGCAGGAGCCTTCATCACATAGGTCAGTGAAGAATGGTGACTTGTTGAAAAGGTCTGGGAGCCAAAAGGATTTCTTCCACTCTCATGATAGCTACTCGGTAATTTGTCTCATATTTTTAATGACCATGAATTGATATTTCTTTCTTTCAGTGGAGACAGTATGATGCTAGATATAAGTAATATCAGGAAAGAGGTGATACGAGAAGATGAAAGAGATACTTAACTTGAGCATTCTTGTATTCATGTCATCTGTGCTCTTTGCTGATCATCAGACCAAAGGGTTTAGGCTTGTCTTAGTGAATCTACTTTCAACAACTAATCAATCTTCAAAATGTTTTTATTTTATTCTTTGGCTTTTTCTATAGAGCCATTCTTCTTCATTAACCGATGATGAAGCTCGGGATTTTTGTTCAAGGAGGTGTGGGGTTGAGAAGACAAATCAGGCAGTTTATGCGCCAGAAAAGGTTGACGTTATAGACCATGGCTATTATCTGAAACAATATGAATGCTAATGTCTTATCATACTTATTGTTATGCGACTCAAATAAACTGTAACCTTTGTGGTATCATTTGCAATTCACAGGGAGAAAATCCCATAGGCGATGAGGAGGATTTTGGGTTATATGAAGTCATGCGCAAAGAAGTAAGACATGCAGTCAAAGAAATCAGGACAGAACTCGAAAAGGTGTGTGCCTTTATTCAGCTCATTTGTCAATTTTGAACTCATGATTTATATTTGATTATTCAAATTTATTTTTCTCTTTTATTCTTTTGATCATATTTATCTTGTCCTTATCATCTTCCTTGCATCATCATGGAACCGAGCAATTTCAGACAACTTGCCAACAATATTGTTATCTCATACTTGATACAGGTCATGGTGAAAAATGAACCCTCAACCATTGTCAGTGGTGATGGCGTTCAACCAAAGAGTTCAGAAGTTCTGCAAGCTATTGCTGAGATCAGAAGAAACTACACATCCGAACTGGAACAGGCATGTTATGACTATATTTTTAAAGTATTGTGATTGTACAGCTTTTTTCAATGGTCTATCTAAACTGTCATGGTGGTATGTTTTCCAATTTTCTCTGTCTTGCTATGAACTATGCAGTGGTTATGAAAGGTTCATTGAGACTCATTCTCTAAATTGTTAGACGAATAGGATTGCTTTATGTCTCTAAGAGCTTTTGAGACAAATAATATCAACAAATCAGAATATAAGCTACTGTACTGATTCCCCCTAGGGTTTCATGGTCTTGCCTAGGTTTAGTTTTAATAAATTTGGTTCAATGATTAAGATAAATGTATACTCATCAATAGTGTTCTCTCTCTCGTGTATACTTTAAGATATTTGGAAACACACCACAAATCTCTTGATCCCATGGGTTGAAACTTGTGTTCCTGCACCAAAGAGTCTATGGCTTGGTGGGGTCCTTTTTTTTTTCTGTTAATTTGAGATGCCTGTTTTATTAATTGCAGTTATGGTTTTGGTACTGAAATGTGGAAGGATCCTCATCAAGTTTGTTTTAAATGTGTGATTCCTGATTTCTATTAGTTCTACCTTCATTGACACTAGTATGCACTTCAGTCAGAGAAGCGCAAGCAGGACTTGTTGGCTGAGTTAGCATTAGAGGAGGAACGCGGCCAGGAACTTAGCAAAATTGTCAAAGAGTTGCTGCCTTCTCCAAAAAATTCTGCTGTTCCAGAAAGGCAATCACGGTCTAGAAGAGTAAGAATCCTGTTCTCTAGAATGTCTGAGTACATGATAATTTCTATGGCATTACAACTAATGGATATGTGTGTTCCGCAGAGGAACCATGATAGAACAAGAATGTCTAAACATTTGACAGAAGAGGCAGAGAAGTACTTTG
Source organism: Musa itinerans (assembly GCA_001649415.1). Taxonomy (NCBI): domain Eukaryota; kingdom Viridiplantae; phylum Streptophyta; class Magnoliopsida; order Zingiberales; family Musaceae; genus Musa; species Musa itinerans. Next base: position 25,158 of record LVTN01002462.1, read on the forward strand.
AAGATTTCCTTTTCAATGTTGAAGATACAGATATATCTTCTTTTGATGGAGAAAGAAGTGATACTAGCTCAAATATAAGAGATCCCGGATTACATAATTCTGCAGCAGAAACTCATGAAAGTGTGCCCGGAGCTGCTGCTGGACCTGTTGATAAAGATGGTGTTCTGCTTCCTTGGTTGAAATGGGAAACTAGTTCTGGTCCTTCACCATGCAAGAGTAAGGCAGGATTCCCTGTGTCCTCAGGAAATAACTTATCAGCTGCAACACTGCCAAAACAGGTTACCATTTGTGGTCATGGTTTTTCTCTCTTTTCATATAGGAGCTACTTAAAAATGATACAGTCTGTAGCATTGTTTGGTCAATCATTCATTAATTTTGGATCTGAACTGGACTCTGAATGTTGCGGATATGTTTCTTTACTTGCATGAGCCACGAACAACATGATGATCTGAATTTGAGATTAATGGTATTTTTCATCAATAAGTGTACACCGGTCTGCTTGGTTTATTGTTTTTTACTTTGTAAATCATTACTGATGAAACTGAAAAAAACATCTTCAGATAAAAACTTCTTATTCTCTTTTAGTTCATCCAATCATTTTTAGATTCATCAAACCAATTATATCATGTTTTCTTTTACTATTGTCAGTCTTTACTTTGGTTTTCTGTTCCATTTATACCCCTTGATCAACATTCTTGGGTAGCATATTTGACTAATAAGTCAACATAAAACTAAATCTGTTGGCTATTAGTCATTTGAGCTGTCAGTTAACAAATATTTGATTTGATCTTTTTCAGGAAGCAAGTACCGATTTCAGTAGCTGTAATCAAATTGCAAGCAGTTACGGTAGCTGGAGCCCTGAAGGCACTGAAAGCTCATCCATAGTTTCTAGGGACAGAAGTATAAGCAAGTTTGGAGTAGGAAACCACCTAAGCATGTCTTCTGATGGCAGAACTACTCAGTCTTCGTTTTATATGGATGAGTACGTGAACTTAAAGCAATACGAAGATCTTCTTTTCGAAAGGCTGCAACAGAGGCAAAGAATAGAGTCAGGTAGCATGATCCTGTGTGGGAGATTGTTGACGTAGACTTTGCTATCCTACTCTTAAAGAGAGGGTGGTCCTATTGTTCTACCAGATTGAGTTGTGCATATGACATTTGAATTATAGCTAAGCTTATCTTGGCTGTGTAGTATAGGTTGTTACCGTATCTCTTGCACTTTCTTTTGCTGAACGTGATACAAATAATCAAGGCTTTTTGCCACGCTGATCTGCCGGTGTAAACATGATTCATGCTGGGTAAGGCACGTTGAGAATAGTAGATGGCATGGCTTACTGCAGTGCACTTGTGATGCTTGATGTATTGCTTGAACGATTAATGTAGCTTCATAAATTATCCATTTCTTGCTCAGAATTCTGATTCTTTGCTAGCAGTTCCGGCTTTTGGAATTGTTGGTCACTCAATTCAAAACATTTATCAGGATAATGAGTTTGAAATTTGTATCAGCCCTTCTCTATTTAAAAAAACTCTATGATTAATTGATTTTTATTAGGGGTGTTCGGCTAAAGGTATTATGAATTGAAATCATTTTGGACTTATTTAATCGAATTGATTCAAAATCGATTAATGTTAATTGATTAATTGGTTTCTAATTTTAGATGATTTTAAATATATATAAATTTTAAATGAATCGATTTGGTTGGATGAATCAGTTTTATTTAATTAAACCAAATTAAAATTTTGATCCAATTGGATTGATATTCTCAAGAAAATTATATTATAGATATCATTCTAAATATTCTAAAAAAATATTGGATACAAAAGATGAAAGGAATCAATAATAACATAAAAGATGAAACTCCCAACAACAACCACTAATAAAATTGAGAGCACAACAGCTGATGGTCTTCCATTGCAGTAGATTACTCCATTATAATCTATTATCAACAATTATCATTTATGATGGTACCTCCCGTTCATGAACAGCCAGCTCGCCCCTATGCGGTAGTGGTTTTCTATTTTTTAATATTAAAAGATACCCTGGAGGGACAATAACTTCACGTATAATCTTTTTTTTCTTTTTTTAATGATGAGGGCAGTGATGGATAGAAATCGATAAGCGGATTCATAAAAATTAATAAAAAAATTATTCACAAAGAAGGATAAAAAAAAATGGTTTGTTCTTAAAACGATAGAGCCGGAGGGGATGGATGAGGAGTCATAGAGTCAAAAAAAGATCGATGAACTCGTCGAGTATGAGTAGAGATTTTAAGATTTTTGGAGCTTTGTGTTGGGTTAGTATTTTTTAAACTAAAATCAGTTTGATTTGGTTTGAACAAATAATTTGAAAAAAAAAATCTCCCAAATTAAAACTATTTAGGACATCCAAAACAAAATTATTAATGAATTGATTTGGATTTAATCAGTTCATGTTTGGTTTGATTTTTTTGATTCAATTTGAACATCGATAATTTTTATATAGAGATGTTCAAATTAAACTGAAAAATTGAATCAAAACCAAACTAAAATCGAATCAATCTGATCCCAAATTGATTCACTTGAATGGACTCATTAATAAATTAGTTTTAAAAATTATAAATAATTTTAAATTGAAAAGATACTCTTTTCCAATTTAGTTAATGGGTTCGAATCGAACTGTACATATGAAAGATAACAATCAGGAAGATAACGACCAATTGTATACTATCAACTTCCATAGAGTTAATGTTCATCAAACCGTACATATCAATATGGACAAGACAAGACTGCTAAGCGTTTTGTCAAGTGCTTGTGGCATCAAAACTACATTTGAAATTGAAATGATTTGATATAACCGCTAGTATTACAAAATTCATTCTTACATTATGCATCATAGAAACTAAATTTTTGCATTTTTAGGAGGTATCTATAGCTTCTTTTCTTCTTCAATTTGTTTTTCCCCCTCATCTTTTCCTCGCCTTAATCCTTATTAATACTATATAAAATTTCTGTATTTGATTGTGTACTAAACATTATTTAAAAAAAAAATATTTAGAAAACTATTTTTTAATTATTATAAATTAAAAATCGATTAATCAGTTAATTGAATCGAATTAATAGATTCAGTAGGTAGGTTCGAACTATATTACTTTAACCAAACCGAACTAATGTTTTTGGTTCAGCTCTATTCCATTTGATCCAACGGTTCGTTCCCCTATTCTTGTTTGCTGCTTTTCCCTCTATTTGATTTGCATCATACATTAATGTTCTACTCATGGATGGGTAAAGCCTAAATTAACCTATACGTAAGAGGGTTGTTAAGTCTTATAAATATATTGGGTTCTTTCCTTATAAAAGGATTTGATAGAATTACCAATGGATGCCATTGTTATTCCTAATCGTTAGTATCATAGGAGTGTCTCCAACTCACAAACAAAAGGTCAAAGAGTTTATAGCATCATCCGATAGATTTTTGTGGAGAGTGATTACCCTACTCGGTAAAGATCTCATTATAAAATATTGGGATTAAATTTTATTTTTATCACTTGTCATTAAAAATAAATAAGTTTACCTTGATTTAATCTCATATCAAAAGTGGGTTAAGACTTATACTTACAAGAGATTGACTGGTTAGTGTATTTAAGATTCAAGCTCAACGAAGTTAAAGGGTCAATAAAAAACTTGAGTTGAAAAAGATATGCATTGATATGCTAGACTATGTAAGGAAGGTCTAGCATATAAGTTATGGACTCTCAACTATGTAAGGTCTCCATGAGAATGTGAAGGAGTAGTCTAAAGACTTGCACTAATTTATAAAAAGTTTGGGCTTAAGGGTTATTCAAAATAAGTAAAAAATTAAACTAATTTATAAGAGTTCAATAAATGTATTATTGTTAAATTGAATTTAAATATTTGAACATGACAATCCCATCAATTAAGTAGGTAGTATTTCTTTTTAATGCTTTTGACACATGACTCGATACTTGTTTATTCTCATATTCCATAGTTTCACATGCGGGCGAAATGAATCTATATCTCCAAGGATCATTTGATTTACAAATTCCGTGTACAGAGTATAAGAGTGTTCATGGTTTCACAGAATGTAACGACATTAAATTTTTACTAGTATAATTCTAATTTATAGTAATTTGAATTGAATTAATTTGATTTGATAAACATAATATTCTTTTATCTAAACTCATCTTCTAATTTCACTTATGTTTTTCAATATTTAGTATAATACTATTTATTTTTTCATTTAAAATTTTATTATTCCATCTATGTGATTCTCTATATACATAATGTTTAAAACTCAAGCTTCTTTATATTAATCAGTATCAAATACATTTAAGTTTTTAGATTCACTTAAGATCGATTAAAATTTTATTACCATTTTTAATCACTATATACATGTCTATTATCATAACTTAACCTCATATTCAAATTCGTTAGTATACTTTGGGCTTGTTGTGCTATGTTTAACATAAATATTAATACTTATGTATGCTCAACCAATATTTTATATAATATTAGAAATAATATTTTTGAAGATCATGTACTTTAATCTTAAATGTTGAAAATATGAACATGTTATTTATTATATTTATGAAGCATAGACCTTACAAATCATATCACTAAGTGAGAATAAAATAAACATATTATTTGTACTTCTATTGACATTGCAGTTATAGTTCAATATGCATAAAACTCAAGCACTACAATCCTCCTCTTCTAATAAAAATTGCATCCTTAAAAGTTTTTACCTGAATAGTTCCATATATTTTTCTCGTATTTCTTCTTTCCTTTCCCAAGTTGCTTCTTCCATTGTATGATTTCTGCATAGCACTTTGACTAAATCGATCTTCTTATTACGAAGTTCTTTTTATTTTCTATCAAGAATCTATATAGCTCATTCCTAGTACATACAATTTTCATCCAATTCTATTAGTTTTCTTTCAAAACATGAAAAGAATTTGAAATGTACTTCTTTAACATTGATATATTGAATACATTATATACCTTGCAGGAGTTAAAGGCTAGTCTATAGGCCATATTACTAACTTTATTAAGAATTTCATATAATCCCATATATCGAGGACTTAATTTATTTTTCTTACAAAAACTCTTTATTGTTGTCACCTTTAAGAATGTTTTATCGTCTATTTTAAATTTTAAATGTCTCATCTTATTATTGGCATAACATTTTTGTCTACTTTGTGCTACTTTCATTCTTTGGTGAATCTTTTATATTGCTTTTATTATTTCTCTCATAAAATCTAGCTTTAAATACTTTCTTTCACTCATCTCATCCCAATAAACTAGTAATTTGCACCTTCTACTATATAGTACTTTAAATGGCATCATCCCAATGGTTACTTGGTAACTATTATTGTAGACAAACTCTATCAAAGGTAAATATTTGCTCTATGATCCCTTAAAAGTTTATGACACAAGCTCTTAGCTTATCCTTTAATATATGAATGATTTTTTTTATTGATCAATTGTTTGAGGATGAAAAATAGTGCTAAAAGCTAACTTTGTCCCTAGCGCTTTATGTACACTCCTCCAATATCTTGATATGAACTAGAGCCTTTATCTGACATAATAGATACTGTCATACCATAGAGTCTAATTATCTCTTAGATATATAATTAAACATATTGATATATAGAATCATTAACATGAATAGGTCATTAAGTGGGCTGGTTGTCTTAGTGAATCTATTCACAATGACCTAAGATTCATCATGTCTTTTGTTAGTATTAGGCAAACCCATAACAAAATCTATGTTGATCTCTTTCCATTTTCATTAGGGTATTTATAATGATCTTAAGGTACTTGGCCTCCGATGTTGTATTTGGATTTATTAACATGTGAGATACTTATTAACAAATTGGATCATATCTCTCTTTTGTCCTAATCACTAGTAGTATTTTTCAAATCTTTGTATATCTTGGTTGTTCCAAGATGCACTAAGTATAAAAATGAGTATGCTTTTATTAAAAAAAAATTATTTTATGTCAGGCTCTTTGGTATACATTATCTACTTCGAACTATGATGATCCTTTTATTAATATAAATTTTTTTTTCTCTATCAAATAAAGGTCCTTGACATGTAAATTTTTATTTTTATTTTTCTAAAAGGGTTGGCTCCAGTGATAGTGCTATTAATCTCTTAATTAAACTTTTAAGAATAACCTCATATTTAAATTTTTATATTTTTATATAAAAAATATTGAACTATTAATAAACTAGCTAAATTAATGGACTTTATAATCAATGCATCAACAATTACATTTACTTTCTCAGGATAATAATTGATCACACATCCTTTTTCTTTATAAATAGGACTGATGCTCCCCATGGTGAAAAGCTAAGATGAATAAACCCTTTATTGTGGAACTCTTACAATTGTATCTTTAATTCCTCTAGTTATATTGGAACCATTCTATTAGGTGCTTTGGAAATAAGTGCATTGCCCCACATTAAGTTTTTGACAAATTTAATCTCCTTATTTGGTGGCAATCTAGGGAGGTCCTCTAGAACACTTAAAGGAATTCGCTCATAACTTCTCGTTTCAATGTAGTATCAATCATATTTGTCAAATATCTTATGCATCCACTATTTAAGAGTATCTTTGCTTTCATTATTAAAATAATAGAGATTAATGTCTTTTCTTTAGAACTAGCCAAATACAAACTTTGTTAACCCTCAAGGTTGAAATACTACCATCTTCTTATTACAGTCAATGAAAATATGATATTTATACAACTAGTCCATGCCTAATATAACATCAAAATATTATATGTTCAATATTATCATATATACAATCAATTCTTTATCAACAATCTGAAATGGATAAGATCCTGATCCCTAACCTAAATACATTATATCGCTTGATGGAATAATTATGCAATAATTATGTAATATATCACATTTAGTACTTTAGATGGTTTGTCTAGTTTTTCTATATAATCTAATAATGCAAAAGAATATATAGTGCCAGAATCAATTAATGCATTGGAAGAAAACGTTATAAATAAATCTCACGTGAGATTATTGATGGCCTTTGCTTTTATCTTGGTCATCACAAAGACTTTGCCCAGTATCTTTTCTCTTCTAATAAGATTGTTATGCCGTTTTTTGCTAAATGTCTTGGCTTTCCATATCAAAAACATAATCCTTTACCTTTAAGGCATTACTTCATATAATGCTTCATATATTCAGGGTAAGTGAGTCTTTGAACTTAAGCTGGTTGAGAAAAATAAAAGGTTTGACTCATTTTTTCTTATGTAGGGTATTTGGATCGTCTCTATTACTACCCCAAATCTGGGGGCTTATTGCAAAAAATAATATCATTCCTTAGCATATCATTGTTGCGGTATATTTGTTGGGCTTAGAAAATTCTTTGCTCGACCTTCTCTACCTCCATGACCTTTTTCATTCCTAGAGAATAGGGAATATCTAGGGCATTCATTATCATATTTACATCCCGATAGATTTGTACTCTAAGTCCTTATATAAATTGATTCACTCTGAAGGCATTAGTGCTAATCATGTGGTGTGTAAATTGGGAGAACTCCTCAAACTTTCTGATATAATCCATCATCGATTAGCCTTCTTGTTTGAGGTTAATAAATTCTATCATTTTAGTTGATCGATGGGCTATATTGAAATACTTTTTAGTAAAAAATCTCCTTGAATCTTTTCCAAATCATTTGTTCAACATCTACGATCTCCCTTCTTGGATCCTACTAAAAACGGATATCTTTTCATAGCATATACATTGCACGAATAATTTTATCTTCATTTAGAATCCTTACATGCTCAAAGATTCCCTCAATATTTCTTATCCACTCCTCACTCATTAATGGATATGTATCGCCTTCAATAACTGGTGGATCATTCTTTCTAAACCTTCACTTATTGATTCTACAACATCATATCCTCGAGCTACTATAGGCACCACTGTTAGGATCAAGAGTGGCATTAAGTGGGGGGGTGAATTAGTGTAGCGGTAAAATTATCGGTTTCGTAAATCTTTTCGTTCGTTGAAAATCGATTTCAGAAAGATAGCTTGAAATTGAAAATGTACGGAAAGGTGTGCAACAAGACGAAGTAAAGCATATAAAGAGGTTTGCAGTAAGATAAATTGCACAAATATAAATGCAAACCAAATTTTTATAGTGGTTCGATCGTCATAATTTACATCCACTCTACCGATTCCTCTTCCATCGAGGCCACCGACATCCACTATCGGTCTTCCTTCAATAGGTGAACACCAATCACATTTTACACCCCTCTTCTCCTTTTCACAGGTTTAGGAGGCAACCTTTACAAGTATATACTCTTCTCTAAACAGAATTCTAAGTTTAAGCTAGATGAGGGGATTTCTCACTTTTAAACTCTTTGTGCTTATGTATGTTAACCAGGGATAAGAGGGGTATTTATAGGCTTCAAGTTGATTCAAACTTGGAGCCTAAAAATATCTCATCCCGGGTTTCCTAGGTACGGGCGGTACCACCACCTATGCTGTGCGGTACCACCGCTAGTGTCAGTCTGACACTAACACTGCACTGGGCGGTACCACTGCCTGACACCCTATATTGGGTGGTACCATCGCCTGACATAGTCTTGGAGACTGTGCCACGACGGTGCCACCTCTTGGGTTACTGTTTGGGCCTTTCATTAGGCCCAACACAGTCCATACATGGGCTCAACTTGCCCCTAATTGGGTTAGCTCAATTCTAATCCCAATTATGTGCTAACTACGAACAGTTTGTAAGACTCGACCAATCACACTAAGCCCAAAAGGTAGGTAACTCTTGCTGATCACAACTCCTTGTAATTTTTGTCATGTTCGGCCTCCGAACCACCATGGTCTCATGGGACTTGACCAACCATGATATTCGGTTAAGTCAACACCATCATTACAAGATGAGTCTGATTCGATGATATACTCTTGAGGGACTTGACCAAGTATACCATATCCTCAAGTCACCGGTGACATCTCTATATCGTATGCAAGATAGCAAATCGCGATATAGGTGAGCCTCGAGGGACTCAACTATTGAATCTCGTATTTTGATGATGAAACCAATCGATAAGTATTTATATTTTAATCTACGCTTTGAGTGACGCAGGATGCTTCGATCAGGATGAGACAATTAAAGTAGGAAGAATCATGTTGTGCCGGAGGAAAACATATCTGAAGATTGGACGTCGGGTCGGAGGATCGGTCGACTTATCGACAGAAGGCTTCGGGCCATAGATTTGGGCATCGGACCAAAAAAGAGCGGATATTGCGCCAAGGATTATGGAGTTACGGAGTCAACTGGCCGATTGGGCAATAGGCCGCAAGAGAGGACGATGCGCCGAAGAATCAGACAAAGCGTCGAGGGACCAATGACATGTCGGACAACTTGATTAATGCTTAGTATTAATTGTCTAGATCGAAGTATGTTTTTACATGTGCAGGATTAACTACGATAGCAAGGCATGAAGCAAAATGAAGTCCCAGAGTCAAGGATGTGATTTCGTTGGGAGTTCGAGAGTTCGTCGGAAGTCCGGACGTTCGTCGGAAGTTCTGGCGGAACCAGCCGAGAAGTCTCGGAGCTTGCCAAAGAAGCTTATCAAAACTCTCCAAGAAGATCGTCGTGAAGTACAGGAGCTTGCCGGGAGTTTGCCAGAACATTACCGAGAGATCGTCGGAAGTTCACTGGAAGATCGCCGGAAGCTCGCTGGAAGAATAGACTTACGGAATTGTTTAACTTAGATTATATCTTAGATTTCGTAGTTAGCACATAATCAGATTTGGATTTGGGCTAATTCAATTAGGGGCCAGCTAGGCCCATGTAAGAACTATGTTGGGCCTAATAAGAAGCCCAAACAGTATCCCAAGAAGTCTCACCATCGTGGCACAATCTTTGAGACTGTGTTAGGTGGTGGTACCGCCAGTCTGGGCGATTGTACCACCCCTAGCAGGGTGCCAGGCGGTGGTACCACCCAGCACTACGCCCCAGGCGATGGTATCGCTAGACCTGGGCGGTGGTACCGCCCAAGGCAATGTCAGTGTCAGACTGACACTGGGCGATGGTACC
>LVTN01002463.1:7246-18156 GCA_001649415.1 Musa itinerans
TTCTCTTTGAAAATCTGTAAGAGTGTGAACCACTTGTAAAAGGTTGTAAGAGGGGTATTTGTCCTTTCCCTTCAAAGTGATTTGCTAGTGGAAGTTGGGAGCCTCATCGAAGAAGGCTTCGCAAGTGGATGTAGGTCATTTGACCGAACCACTTTAAATTGGTGTGTTCCTTGAATGTGTGAGTGTTTACCTTTCTGAAACCGTTATTTACATCGCAGCAAGTTCAAGTTTTTGATTTTCATTTTCTCACTTTACTCGAGCTGCTTTCACCAAGTCATTCATTGTCGAATCGAAATCTCTACGTATTTACGAAATCGAGTTTAAACTTACGAGTTTTAATCTGCTGCACTAATTCACCCCCCCTCTTAGTGTCGCTTCGGTCCTAACACCCTTTCTTTAAGAGTCTTTGGGGACATACTCCTAAAAAGTAATATCTCATGTCTCATCGATATAAGACCTCTCTTAGAATTTTTCTTATCAAACCTTTTAATAATGGTGTCTATGTTCCTGGACTAGGATAAGTAAAGTATCCAATTGGATCTATTTTTATAGATCAGAATCCCCAAGATATAGGATGCTTCCCCTAAGTCCTTCATGGAGAAATATCTAAATAACCAAGCCTTAACTGTGGAGAGCATTCTTACATCGTTCCTAATGATCAGAATGTCATCCACATATAGCACTACGAAGATGATAGCGCTCCCACTTACTTTCCTGTACATACAAGGCTCATCTTCGTTCTTAACGAACTCATAAGATCTGATCACCTTATCAAATCTTATGTTCCAACTTCAGGAAGCTTACTTTAGTCCATAGATGGACCTAAGCAATCTACACACTTTATCTAGACTTTGTTTGGATATTAACCCCTCAAGTTATATTATATACACCTCCTTCTTGAGGTTACTATCGAGGAACACGGTTTTCACGTCCATCTACCAGATCATAATCATAGTGTGCTGCAATAGCTAACAGAATTCGGATGGATTTTAGCATGGCTATGGGTGGAAGGTTTCGTCATAATCAACACCTTACCTTTGATGATACCCCTTAGCCACTAGCCTTACTTTATAGGTCTCCACCTTTTCATCTACTCTGATCTTTTTCTTCAAAATCCACTTGTAACCAATGGGTACGATACTCTCGGGTGCATCGACTAAGTTTAAAACCTTGTTGGAGTATATGGAGTCTATCTCAGAATTCATGGCTTAAGGCTACCTGCAACGCAAGGGGCGGCGCCCGCGGGCGATCCTGAAAATTTTGTGATGTAAATCAATGTACTTAACTATGCTTACGTGTTTTCTCAAGATCTGTAAATCTTATATCTTCTTATGTAATATATGGAATCGAGTTAAGTTGGTTTCTGACACCAATTTGTGCTCATTTAGCTTTTTAGTTTGATTTGCAGTGATATAATTCTTCAAATAATCATCACAAAATCCATTTGTCCTTGGAGATGGTACTTTGCTGCATGCATTAAACTCATTGACCATAATTGATATTGATCTTTATCATGTGACGTAATTCTAAAACTCCAATATGCGCCTTTTTTCAATAGACAGTGGCATCGTAAATCAATCTCAATTTCTTCCTAGGCTTATATTCCTTATCTACAGCTATTCCCATTTATTTATGGATATTCTACCTTATTATGTACATAGCATGTTTACAAAGTATGCAGATAACATTTATGAGATACAACTTGCTCAGCAGCATCCTTTTGTCTAGTGCCCGAATCCTGATTTTAACAGAGAGGACCAAAGATGGAGGATGGTACAGAGAGTTGTTGAAGCAATCATGGATCTGCTTATTGCAAATGTAAAGGTACACTCCACATTTCATGTTTGGAGTATCTAAACCTGCAATCTTTGTATTTTTGCCTACATGTTGTTAAGTTTGAACTTTTGAGAATGTGTTTCCGTTTATAGGTCAACCTTTTTAATCACCACTAGTTTTAACTGCCTCTTCACAGTGATCAACATGAACCTGATAAAACTAGGAAGACAAAATTGCCATGCATTTGCCTAGTCAGAAATAAAGCAATCAATTGAAAATGGAAACCACTACTTCACTATGATCTTCTAGTGCTCTAAGTCAGAAATAAAGCAGTGGATTGAAAATGGAAACCACTGCTTTACTATGATCTAGTGCTTCGATGAACACCTGTAGACTTTACGATAATCTAATGCATTGCATTCAGTGAGTCAGTTCTTTGTGGTGTGGCAGGTGTTATTACAGTCTGATATGGAGACTGTTACAACGAGAATGAAACATCTGTTCATTACTTATGGAAAGGGTAAACTAGTGGTGGATGGGGATGACAGGGATTGGATGTGATAGTGTCGGAGCTACCTATCTATGTGTTAATCTGGTGTTCTACTCCCGCATGAAACATATTGCTATCGACTTCCACTTTGTGCGAGATCAAGTTGTCCGACGTCAACTACGTGTTTCTCATGTACATACGATTGATCAATTAACAGACTCATTCACGAAGCCTCTCGCTTGAGAATTATTCTCTTATGTATAGAACATGGAGCTCCTATGTATAGAATTATTCTCAAAAAGGTTTGATCGCTTGCAAAGATACCAATCACATTTACTCTTGTTGCCTTTTTTTTTGCCCTTTTTAACGAAGCATACTTGTTGGCTATGACCAATTGGCTTAAGCAATCGCAGCATTTGGTGCGCCTTTAATTGATTCAAAGTCGTTTGAAAGTGATCAATTTAGATGCATTTCTATAACCAGTTTCTACTTGATAATTTTGGACGAATCCAAATTATTGCAGCTACTTGCTATCATTAAAACCTTGGATTGTCTTTTAAATATGGGCATCTATGAAGATTGAAAAATCAGAGAGTTGTTGTCAAGTGACAGACGAGTCTGTTTATAAAAAAAATAAAATCATCTTTGTGGGAAGAATTATAGCAAAATATGAAACAATTGGAATGATTAAAAGTTTTTACCTCTAATAATAAAGTAAAAGACAGACAGTTTTCCTTTGATTGATTCTTATTTCCCATTTTTCATCACTCTTATTCGATTTATATATTCCTTCTGAATAAAAAAAAAAGAAAATCATTAAACGAGAATGAGAAAGGAAGAGATCTATAGAATCTATGTAATACCTTATTATACAACTAGTGTTTCTAGAGTCAGCAAATGAAGTATGTTCGTTAACAATTGAGCAGATTCCTTTTGACTGAGGTACAAGGCAAATCCTGTTCGACTGACTCCTGTGCATGTGAATTTGGATCTCCAATATGATTTGATTATACAACGGTCACTGCATGATTTGAAGATTTGTGTCACAAGAACAATTCCTCTGAATCCACGCTCCAAGGAGGTGATGGAGAATGGTTCAAGTTTAAGTGGATATGAAAAGAAGGCAATAGGTATGAAGCTTTCTTAATCATCGGTCAAATAACTAGTTGGCTTTTGACTTTTTTCTTTTTTCTTTTTTTTTTGTAGATAATAAGAAAGAATGGAGATATTTGGAAAGTGGCTTCACGAAATTTTCTTAATCGTTCCTAAATTGATTGGATGATCATTAATATAAAAGATTAAACTATTAAGAAATAAAAAATAAATGATGCAGAATGGAAAAAATAAAACAGTAGATATGACCAACTATGATACCATCTTAAATATTGAATGAGGTGACCATTAGCCTTTGAGCTTGATAAAGGAGAATTGGCATGTGGACAAATCGACATGTCATATCCAACTAAGCGCTAAGCTAGCTAATGTCGACTCAGAACCAACATAGATACTCATCCTAACATACCAATTGAAAGCTCATAACATCAACATGAGCCTTCGTACAGTATCACTAGACGCATGTTTTTATAATTGAATAAAGATTAACACTTCTACATGATTGTCTCATAGATTAAGTCATCAGTTTTATTTTACAGTTACCCAAATAATATATTATAAAAAGAACCCCAAGTGCATTCTTTAGATCATAAGACTACTAATGCATATTTATATATTTTTGAATATTCTAACTACGCTGACTCAAGTATCAAACCTTTTCTTTTTTTAATGTATTCTCCGAGTACAATTATTACAACATTACTTACCAAGTCTTCGTTCTGCGACGAGCTCAAAAGCTACCAAGTTCGATACGAACACCTGATGTGTTAAAATCCAAAAGAATTGTTAGGAGAGGAAGGATCATATAAATATGATTTAGGTATATTATATGCGTATTTCAAAAGCTAGGTTTGAAAAAGAATATCGAGTGAACCTGTTTGAATGAGAATTAAAATCAAAATACGCTGGTTGAAGATGGTATATATATATATACATATATACATATATACATACATATATATATACATACATATATATATATATATAATATATATATATATGTATGTATATATATATATATATACATACATATATATATATATATATATAATCTACTCTTGCTTCCTTTCTCTCGCTGTTTTGCATTACTTTATTTGAGAATCTATTTCTTTTGACCAATAAATTAAAGACTAATTATATATTATCTTAGTATATTTTTTTAGTATTTTAATTTTTATATTTAAAAAATTTATATTAATATTTTTATAGTCTTTTGAAAATAAGATATTTAACATCATTTATCCTAATATTGTCAGCTTCACTAACGGAAGACATAACACATGACATCACTAAGAAATTATCAATAGCTAAATAATCATTTTAGATGTTTATTAAAAAGTAAAAAAGAAAAAGGAGGTCATTGACTTAGGCAGCCCTATAACTCGTTTCTTCCCCTAAATCGATCTTTTAGGGTTTATGGTAAAGCTCCTCTACAATGTGATAATCTAAGTCAGACTTCATCATTAAGTTTCAATCGTGATGGATTATGTTGCTGTGATATATGAGGATTTCTTTTATTGTCATTTCTCTAAAGCACAATTTCGCATCCCACAAGCATAACTCAACAAAATACTTTATCCAGCAACTAAGATATAATTTGCTCATCTTGAACAATCATGCAACTTGGGGTCTAAGCAAAATCCCTATACTAAGTGCCCATGTGATATGGATTAGGTAATGATCTAATCCTACACATTTGCCCAAAATCCTATTCACATGATGATTAATTGTTAGACCAATTCAATATCAACATGATTTGGACGATGCAGTAGTTTCGATCCCATTAATATTTTAAGGCTAGTTTCATGTAGTCGACTAAAAAAGAAAAAAAACAGTGTAAGCAGTAAAGAGTAAATTTTAATTATTTTCTTAATCATACTAAATAAGAAAGTTAATAATTTAAATAAAATAAATATATTATTTGTGATAATTAATTGATGTTAAGAAAGAAAAATAATAATAATAATTTGTGATAATTAATTTACAGTGGCTGAGGTGTCCTCGTTGCCCGAGGGCTGTCGAGCGCTAAGGAGGAAGTGCTGCGATCTCGCACAGCGGGTCGCCCTACTCTTCGATAATCTGAGGGGTGACATGGGCTCCCTCGACCTAGTCGAGTTCTGCGGCTTTTTTATCGTTTCGCACCGCGTTCGTCGAAGCTAAATAAATCATCTGATCCGTCAACGATGGGAGGAAGCTCCTTTGCGATTGATTTATTTCGTAGCATTTCTATTGTTTGTTACAACTTTTGCTTTATCATGCGCTTTCTTCTTATAGCATGGATGCAGGAAGCATCGTCGCTCCATTTCGCTTGAATTAACTTCCTTAGGGTTTTCATCATGAGTTTGATTAAGGGGGGAATCATAGTTTAAAATCAAAGTATATTTGCTCTTTCAATTTTAAAATATAATGCCTGTTTTGATTTGACGTAAAAAATTTGGACATGCTTGTATGAAATCAAATCACTTAAATTGAAACAACTAAAAGGGAATACATTTTGAAAATTTATCTATTTCTATCTTATCGATTTTTCAATAAGAGATTGATAAATCTAAATTTCTTGAAAGTAATTTTGATGATTTGATAAATTGAATAAGTTAAAACAATGATGGTTTTAAAAAAAATTATATTTATTCAAATGCATGAATCGATAATTTTTTTGACACATGAATCATGATTTCTTCACTTGATGACTCGTTATTTCTTATGCATGAACCAAGTTCTCCTTTCTTCTTGTTGTTTACTAAAGAGGAGAATTTTCCAAATGAATCATAATTTTTTAGAATTATAATTTTTTATGATTCATAATGAATTGAGATATATTATACATGAATCGAGATCCTTTATGTGTTCTCTCATAACTCTTTCTGCTATAAGAATATCTTTATCTATATCATGATCTTAAATTCTCGATATTCAATACTTGAGATTTTTCATGAATCAAGATCTTTGATCTCCTAAGGTTTCTTTTTATTATTTACTAAAAGGGAGATTTGTCAAAATAAATCATGTCTTTTGGTATTCATGATTTAATTCTTTATGATCTTTGATATTATATCTTTCATGACACGATTCCTTTGTATTTATAGCTTGTACGCTTTGTAATGATTGAAATATTTTGCATTATTGTATCCTTCCCTTCCTTTTGACAATAACAAAAGGGGACAGAAAATTGCTATCTTGCTATCTTAATAAAAGCAAATTACTAGCTTGCAAAGAAAGGTAAAACTTATAAGCTTGTATATCTCAAAGGAGAAAGTCTTGCTAGCTTTCACATCACAAAAACATTCTCAAAAAATTTCTAGCTCGAACATTGCAAGGGGAGCAAAAATTACTAGCTTGCACTTCTCAAAAGAGAAGAAAGAACTCACTGGCTTGCATATTCTAAAGTGATGAAAAATTTGCTAAATAGCTAAGTTTTCATATATCTAAAACTTGATAATTGCACTTCTTCTTTTTATTGATGACAAAGGGGGAGAAGGTATGATGATCATGGTATGATGTAATATTTTGAAATTATGAATGATGATTTGGAATCATGCATGTAATTATGATTTTATATTTTAAAAGATTGCATGATTTTTTAAATTTAAAAGTTCTATCAATATGACATATTGATAGGGAGAGTTAAGGTTAACTCTATCATCAATCGGTTGTATCATCAAAAAGGGGGAGATTGTTGAATATCGGCTTTTGATGATAAAACCAATTAATAATGTTATGATTTAATCTACATTTTTAGTGATATATGATTAGCTTCGATCATGAAGAGAATTAAAGCAGGAAGAATCAATGTTGAGCAGGAATAGAACTTGTCAAAAGATTGGACGTCGAGCTGGAGGATCGACCGTCGTGTCAGAGGATCGACCGTCGTGTCGGTAGGAGACTTCATGCCATGAGTTTGGGCATCAGGCCTAGAAGAGCGGACATTACGCCAAGGAGATATAAGTTGCGGAGGTCAACATGCTGATTGAGCAAAATGTTGTAAAAGAGGACGATGCACTAAAGGATTGGATGAAGTATCGATGAACCAATGACATACCAGACAACATGTGATTAATACTTTATAATAATTGTCTAGATCGAAGTAGATTTAGTTGTAATTGAGTTGGTTTAGAATATAATTAAGCTAACTCAATTAGAGGTCAATTGAGCCTATGTTGGAGCTGTTTTGGGCCAAGAGAATGGCTCATTCAATGACCCAAAAGTTGGGTCAGGTGGTGAAACCGTCGATCTAGGCGATATCATCATTAGAGGCTTAGTCTCCTAGATATAGTCTCCGACATTATGTTAGGTGGTAGTACCACCAGACTGAGCGGTGGTACCACTTAGTGTCAAGTGGTGATACCGCTTGTCTAGGTGGTAGTACCGCCCAAACATAATCTCCCAAACTATGTCAGGTAGTGGTACCACCAGACTAGGTAGTGGTATCACCTAGTATTAGTGTTGTAGGCGGTAGTACTGCCTAGCACAGGCGGTGGTACCACTAAGACCCGGGAAACCTAGGATGAGACATTTTTTTGCTCCAATTTTAAAGCTATTTGGAGTCTATAAATACCCCAGCTATTCCTATATGATAAAGCATAAATCTGAGAAAAGAGGGGGAAAGAATACTTGAGTAAAAATTATAATCTCTCTAGATTAGTGAGTCTCTTCCTCCTAGAGTTAGAATATTTCTAAGGAAGGAGTGAGGTCTAAAAGAGAGGTGTAAAGGTTCTCTCTTGAGCCTGCAAAAATGAGAAAAGATTATAAAAGGATAGTTGATCTTCGCCTATTGAAGGAAGATCGGTAGTGGAAGCCGATAGCCTCGAGTAAAGAGGAATCAGAAGTGGATGTAGGTCATGACGACCGAACCACTATAAAACTTGGTTTGCATTTACTTTAAACTTTTTATTTTCATTGCAAACTGCTTTAATTTCTTACTTCCACTATGCTTATGAACGTATTTTTAAGTTAATATCTTTTTGATCGATTTTCATCATACGAAGTTTAAAATCGACGTGATTTTATGACAGAACTAATTCACCCTCCCCTCCCCCCGCTTTTAGTACCGACTTGGTCCTAACAGTATTCCCCTTAGGCAATTAATTATCTTATTATATATTAGTAGATATTAGTATATATTAGTATTCTTTTCTAGTAATTTCTTGGCTGTAGTTATAGTTCTAGTTGCTAGAGGAGAGGTTGGCAAGGTAAGTTGAGTTCGGGTCAAGAAGGGAGTTCAGATAGCCGACGGAGTGGGAAGTAAAGAAAACAGTAGATATAAGGTTAAGTGCTAATATAGTTTGACCTAAATCCAATCAACTTCGTGTCTGATCAAAAAGAAAATGAAGGCCGAGAAGTCCCTTAAGAAGGGCATAGGTAAGAGCAAACCGGGTAAAGCAAAGGTTGCAAAGAATGACCCAATAAAAGACAAAAGTTAGTGCTTCCACTATGGCAAAGACAGGCATTGGAAGATGAACTGCAATGAGTAACTTGCAGAAAAGGTGAAATAGAAGCTTAAAGAAGTTTTAGGTACATTCATGATCAGTCTCCATTTGTTATATTCTTATGATAATACATGAGTATTGGATATCGATAATGTTTATCACATTTGTAATTTATTGCAAGTTCTGATAAGACCTAGGAGATTGATGGACCTCAAAATGAGAAATGGAGCAAAAGTTACTACAATGACTATTGACGAGGTCACCCTACATCTACTTGATAGAACTATTAT
Source organism: Musa itinerans (assembly GCA_001649415.1). NCBI lineage: Eukaryota > Viridiplantae > Streptophyta > Magnoliopsida > Zingiberales > Musaceae > Musa > Musa itinerans. The sequence continues at coordinate 16,342 of LVTN01002463.1, forward strand.
TATATTAGATGTATGTTATTTTATTCTTTTTATTATCAAAAATATCATTTTTATTTAATAGATATAAATTAATTTTTAAGAACAAGACAGTACAAGTTCTACACATGTCTTTATTCGACCTGATCCTTCTTCCCGATCTGAGCTAATTTCTCCTTCTGTTTCGTCACACCATAGTGTGATCTTTCATGTCGTATATATATTATATAGTAAGTAGGTGTTGAAACTTCAAGTGGAAAGATTCAAATTATGCGTTTCTTCTTTAACAAGACATTCATTACAACTATCACAATGGCTACGAGACACTCATCTTTTTATTTTTGATCTTGTTAATCGTTACTGCTCCAACGTTATGCTCAGCAGTCAAAGCCCATCTTGGACATCAACGACCCCTATGCTCATCTTTTTATTTTTGATCTTGTTAGTTGTTACTGCTCCAACGTCATGCTCAGCAGTCGAAGCCCATCTTGGATATCAACGACCCCCACGCTTCTTTTTATTTTTTATCTTGTTAATCGTTACTGCTCCAACGTCATGCTTAGCAATCGAAGCCCATCTTGGACATCAATGACCCCCACGCTCTCTTTTTATTTTTGACCTTGCTAATCATTACTGCTCCAATGTCATGCTCAGCAGTCGAAAACCATCTTGGACATCAACCACCCCCACATCCATGATATTACTGTAGCACAATAAAGAGACGAAGAAGCATCTGACGTTGGCCAAGGTGGTGGCCGAGATGACATTGAAGCTGCTATTGGTGGCCGAATATGAGATGGGTGATAAGTAGATAAGATTTTCTCAAAGCAGTTGAGGAAATCTCTAAGCAGTTGAGAAAAATCCTCCCTGCTGAGTGTGTATAATCTCCCTGCTGAGTGTATATAAATAGCTATCAAGAGCTCACTATCAAATGAATTAGTCAATTACATCTTATACATTTCATAGTTTCTTTTATAATTTCTATCTTTCTATCTTCTTTGTTTAATTCTTATCATGGTATCAGAGCAGTTTGCCTAGAGCAAGCCCTCTTCTCGCTTCCCGACCGGAGTCCACCACCTCCCCTTGGGTCGTAGCCGCAGCCGCTCGACCATCCCTCTCGCGGCAACGTCTCCGCCCCTCAGCTATAGCCATTCGCTGCAACCTACTATAGCACTTGCGGTTGCTAATATCAGATCACACCCGCCACAGTAGCAGAGATTGAGATGACGGTGGTGCCGCCGCTGCTACAGTCGTTGTCGCTACGCCCACTACATCGACACTTCTTCTGTGGGCAACGCTCCTAAAGGAAGCACAATCATCTTTCTACCGCTGGATGCTGCTCCCTTGCCAACCGAAGTCTTCCGCTGAAAACTCCGCCGCTCTTCCGGCCACCAAACTCCAACACTGCATTACTGCAACTATCTCCAACCTTGCAGATTTCTCCAGCATCGCTGCAGAAATCGCTGCAAGCTGCAGAGATTTCTCCCACCTCGCTGCAACAATCTCTCCTCTGCAGTGCATCGCTGCAGCCTCATCGCTGCAGCCTTCTCTGCAATTCATCGTGCTGTAGCCTCCTCTGCAGTTCATCGCTGCAGCCTCCTCTGCAGCACATCAATCTACTTTTCTCCTCCTCCCTCCCTCTTATATCTTTACATCTTCTGTAAAGATCACTTCAACTGCCACAAAATATCTGGGATGTTTTCATTTTCCTCTTCCGATATTTCTATCCCTATTTCTGTAAGAACTCTAAGCACTTCTCAAAGTCTTATCACCATCAATGCTGCAGCACTTATTCCCTTCAAATTATCTAAAGGCGGCAACTACGCATCTTGGCGGGCA
>LVTN01002463.1:20101-33710 GCA_001649415.1 Musa itinerans
CGGACTGTTTGACCAGGTGCTGTCAGGTCCACCGAGGCGTGGGGCGTCATATGAGGTAGCTGACGTAAGCCTTAGTCTTATCACCATTATTATCCTCATCATATGTTGGTGTAAACAACTTTATGCCGTGGCTTTGGGGTCGGCACGGCTTGGTTCGGGTCCGAATGGTCGGGGGTCTTGCTCCGGGTCCCTTGGGGTTTGCTGGTGTGGCCGGTCGAATGCGTCGGATCGCGTCGGCGCGTCTCGCGGGGAGGGGTTCCTCTCCTCGTCCTAGTGGAAAAGTGGCTGCGTCCTTTCACCTGCACACAGGTCGGGTCGGTAACTCGGCCCGACCCCTCCGACGATCAAGTTAGTAAGTGGAGTTAAAGGGTGTGTCCCCTCTCCCTTCCACTATCAAGTCAGATGGAGTGAAGAGGTCTCTTTGTGTGTGTTGGATCCCCCCTTTTCTCCCCAGGAGCGGGGCTTTTATAGGGTGACTCACTGTGTCTAATGTGCCTGTTTTGCAGGGAGCAGGATCGTATTCCTGGAAACGTCTGACTGCAGTGTTGGCGTGGCGTAAGAGGTCGGGTCTGAGCCGGTCGTTAATGTGCCTCGGTTGGCGTTCCGGACTGTTTGACCAGGTGCTGTCAGGTCCACCGAGGCGCGGGGCGTCATTTGAGGTGGCTGACGTAAGCCTTAGTCTTATCACCATTATTATCCTTATCATTAACAATGCCTTTTTACATGGGTCACTTACTGAAGATGTTTTTATGCAGCAACCTCTTGGTTTCGTTCATCCTTAATATCCGAGGCATGTCTGCAAACTTCAAAAAGCTATTTATGGACTTCGTCAAGCTCTAAGGGCTTGGTATAACGAGCTTGACTCGTTTTTGACCTCAATTGGCTTCATCAATTCTAAGTCTGATACCTCGTTATTCATTTGCCAGCATAATGGAAGCATAATATATCTTTTAGTATATGTGGATGATATTATTATTATAGGAAATGATCCTTTGAAGACTCAAGCATTTCTAAAGCACTTGGTCGATCGATTCTCCCTCAAGGATCTAGGAACTTTAAGCTACTTTCTGGAAGTGGAAGCAACATTTACATCTTCAGGTCTCTTCCTATCACAAAGAAAGTATATTCAAGATTTATTATCAAAGACAAACATGTAGGATGCGAAAGAGGTTACAACTCCTCTCTCTACCAGTGAATCACTTAAATTATGTGATGGAAGTTCTGCTACAGATTCGACTCAATATCGACAAGTTCTTGGCTCCTTATAGTACTTGGCTCTCACGCATCCAGATATTTCATTTGCCGTTAATAAATTATCACAATTCATGCATCAAATTCTCTCTAAATGGTCGAGTTCTCTCTAAATAGCTGAATTGCAAAATGTCACAACACAGTACATCAAGCTTTGAGCTACCTTTATTCGCCATGCATATTGCTGAGACATTTAGCTTGTGATTACCAGCTTGAAGGAGATGAGCTTTCGGAAGTTCTTCTCCTCCCACACCACCGGCGTCTCATACCTGGCGGGCGTGCCCATCTCATATTCGGCCACCAATAGCAGCTTGCATGTCATCCCGGCAACCATCTTGGCCAACGTCAGATGCCTCTTTGTCTCTTTGTTGTGCTACAGTAATATCATGAAAATAGAACATGTCTGAATGGACACATGTTCTCTTCCATGCCTCATAACTATTATCTAAACCAAGTTCTCATAACTATTATCTAAATGAAGTTCTCTTCCATGCCTCATAACTATTATCTAAACCAAGTTAGTAATTTTACATTTATGGCTGTTTAGATTTATTCTGGTGTCCTGTTTATTCTAGCTTATACAATTAAAATTTATTTGCTAATTGTTCCATGTCCATTTTTTTCTTCACAGAAAAATAACTAATTATAAAGTTTGGATATTCATATTGCAAGAAAATGGTTTACAAAATGTTGTGATATAGAACTAGATTTAACTGAACACAGTGTGTTATGCTAACTGTCTACCACTGTTTGGAGCAGTCGACGTACCCACGGTTTAATTCAGGATGGACTGTGCCACTGTGTCAGGCTAACTGATTTGGTACATGTCATACTGGCTGGTATGAATTGTTATGATTATCCGTGGAAAAGGGTTTAGCTTATTTGCAACTTACATTTACTAACAGCAGCACCAACAAAAAACAACAACACACGCAAGCCAAATTAGGAAACGAAAAACATGATCCTCATAAGTATTCTTTCGATTGGCAGAATAGTAATTTTCTTTATGGAAGAACTATTCTTCCATGCCTCATAACTATTATCTAAACCAAGTTCTCTAGCAGCACTGGTTGCAATTTTTTTATCCGAACCCTGATTTGTTTCTATTTTTTTTTCAAAAATTTGTCATATTTCTCTTTTATATACGATAGCACATAAATCTAATTAAAATGGAAGTAAAGTGTGCAACGTTTCTTACCTCGTCGCCTCTATCGTGTTAAATTTGGGAAATGTGAACACGACTGAGTTACCATTTGCAGCTCATCCATTGCACCGCCGGCACTATAAATAGCTCACCCCCCCTCCCCTTTCTTTGCCACTCACTCACCTACTCCAAGCGAGCCCATCAACCTACCTCACCATGAGTCGTCTTCTCGCTCTGCTTCTCCTCCTCCTCATCTCGACCTCTCATGCTCAGTCGTTGGGCGGCTGGCAGCCCATCCGGGACCTCGACGACCCCCATGTGCGGGAGATCGTCGTGGTCACAGTCTCCCAATATAACATTCAGGAGAACAAGGGTCTCGAACTCTCTCAAATGCTGGCTGGTCAATAGTAGGTAGTGAATGGGATGAACTATAACCTCACGCTGCAAGTGAAGGATGGATTATCCACGGCTAAGTACGTGGCAGTTGTGTATGAGTCCTTGATGGGCGAGAAGATGCTCGAGTCCTTCGTGCTGATTCAGGTGAGTGACCAATATTACTTCGAACTGCCTTTCACCATTTCATCATATCTTCTTCCTCCTGATCTATACTCTTCTCTTTGCTGCTCATGCTCCATCTCACTTTGGATAGGAAATAATCGGTAGCTGGACTTCGGTAGACGTTAACAACCCCCACTATAAAGAATGAAACGAAGAAGATATTGTTGAATCTCGGATTTTGATGATGAAAATAATTGATAGTGTTTATCTAATGTGCGTTTGAGTAACACAGGACTAGCTTCGATCAGAAGAGGCAAATCGATTAAAGCAGGAGGAATCAGACGTTGGGCAGGAGCAAACTTGTCAGAAGATTGGACGTCGAGCCGAAGGATCGGTCGACGTGTTAGTAGAAGGCTTCGGTCCGTAAATTCGGGAATTGGGCCAAGAAGATCGGACATTGCGCTAAGAATATCAGATGTTGCGAGAAGACAATATGCTGATTGGGCAATACGCTGAAGGAGATGACGATGCGCCGAAGGATCGGACGAAGCACCGGAAGAACCAATGATATGCCGGACAACAAAGAATTCGCTTATAATCGATTATGTCTAGATCGAGTTAGTTTAGAGTTTAATTAAGTCGGTTTAGAATGTAACTAGATCAACTCAATTAGAGGCCAATTAAGCCCAAGTTTGGGCTGTGTTGGGCCAAGTGAAAAGGCCCAAACAGTGACAAAACAGGTGAAACCGTCATGGCACAGTCTTTGAGACTGTGTCAAGCGGTGGTACCACCCAGACATAGTCTCCGAGATACTGTCAAGCGGTGGTGCTACTAATCTAGGTGGTGGTACCGCCCAGTGGTAGGGTGTCAGGCAGTGGTACCACCAGTTTGGGTAGTGGTACTACCCGTACCCCGAAAACCTAGGATGAGATATTTTTAGGCTCTAAGTTTGAATCAACATGAGGCCTATAAATACCCCTCTCATCCCTAGTTAACATACACAAGAATATAGTGAAAAAAAAAAGAAAACGCTGTTGTAATCTTGTATGAACTCCTCTCAAACTCTAAGTGATAGTGAAGCTTAAGTGAGGAGGTTGTGGGGGTTGTAAAGGTTATCTCCTAAACTTGTGAAAAGGAGAATCGAGTTGTAAGGGTGGTTGATCTTCGCCCATTAAAGGAAGATCAATAGTGGATACCGGTGGTCTCGATGGAAGAGGAATCGGTGGAGTGGATGTAGGTCACGACGACCGAACCACTGTAATTTGGTTTACATTTATGTTTTGTTATTTACCTTAACTATCTTACTTGCTTTACATCCACTACACGCTCCCTTACGCTTCCAAGTTACTATCCTTTTGATCAGTTTTCAACGAACGAATTTTATTGAATCGACATGATTTTATCTGCTGCACTAATTCACCCCCCCTCTTAGTGCCGACTCGTTTCTAATAGTTGGTATCAAAGCCTCGTTATTTCTCATTTGGTTTCACACCCAAGATAAATGGCTCTTTTCATATTTCAAGAGGGCGTTTCTATCATTCATCCTCCCATGTTCAATGGGATAGACTATATTTATTGAAAAACTCGGATGAGAGCTTTCTTGCTTTCCTTGGATTTAAATTTATGAAATATTATTGAAAACGGCTTTCAAAAGTCTTCTACTCCAATGAACAAATGGAATGATATGGAGAAGAAAACTTTTTCTTTAAATGCTAGAGCTATGAATGCTCTATTTTGCGCCTTAGATAAAAATGAATTCAATCGGGTTTCTACTTGCGAAATGGCTTTCGATATTTAGCACACTCTTGAAATCACACACGAAGGCACTAGTAGAGTTAAAGATTCGAAGATTAATATTTTGATGCATGATTTTTAGTTATTTCGAATGGAACTAAGCGAGACTATTGGAGACATGTACACTCGTTTTACGAATGTCATCAATAGTCTAAAAGCTCTTGGTAAAAGTTTTTCGAACCTTGAACTTGTGAACAAAATTTTGCAATCTCTTTCTAAAAATTGGAACTCTAAAGTAATGGTCATTCAAGAGGCCAAGGATTTAAACAACTTTCCTCTCGAAGAACTTATCGGTTCATTATTGACTTATGAATTAACTTGCAATGCTCATGAAGAGCTTGAGAACAATCTTCCAAAGAACATGAAGGATTTGGCACTTCGAACAATAGAATATCACTTGAGTGATGACTCAAGTGATGATGATAATGACCTTGAACTCTTAAAGCTTAAAAAATTCTTAAACAAGAATTAAAGAATAAAAATAAACTTATAAAGAAGAGGTTGCCAAAGAAAAAGAGAGCACTCAAGGCGGCTTAGAACGAAACGAGTTCATCCGAAGATGAAGAACAAATCAACAAAGGCGATGTGGCAAATTATGCCTTAACGGCTTTCAACGACAATGTAACCAAAACTCCTTTAATTTATTTCGAAATTACATGATGCATTTCACGAGTTGTTCGTAAATTAGTTTAGAAAAATTATATATAATTCTTTTAAAAAATTACATTATTTAATAAAAATAAAAAAATATATATTTAGGAATCATGCTTATCCTTCTAGTAATTTTGAAAATGATTATGAAAATTGCATGTTTTATGATGAAGGAACAAAATGTTAGACTTAAATCTAATGCTTAAGATAAATCCTATGTATGTTTTTAAGAAGCATTAATGTGTATCTTAATGGTTTATGATTTCATTTAAAAATATTTTATGATTAATAAAATCATACTTGATGATTTAACGATGCATAATAATTTGAAATCTTATGTTTTGGAATTATGTGTCACACTTTTGATCTTATATCTTTCATGACATGATTTCTTTGTATTTATGATTTGTATATCTCATGATATGATTGAATCATTGATGCAAAGAAGGAAAATACATTACTACAACAAACAAAATGATTTTGATTAAAAACGTTTTATGAAATAATGTAATGATGATTTGAAATCATGTTTAATGGTTTTATATTTCAAAATTATGCATGATGATTTTTGTGATTTATGGATTATCGATCTTTGTCGTAATGAAAATTATTTTTTCGATTTAAACATTGATGTATGTTATTATAAAAAATTTGGGCATGCTTGTATAAAATCAATTATATGATATTGAAACATGTAAATCACTTGAAACATGTGAAAAGAGAAAAGCTTTCTCCTTGAAAAATTTCTTTTTCTCTACTTTATCGATTTTCAAAAAGGAGAGATTAATGAATCTATCTATATTTTTTATGAATTTTTGAAAATAATTTTGATGTGATAATTTGAATTTGAATGAGCTTTATCTTGATTTTTCAAGATTTATAACTTAAGATTTCTTATGCATGAATCAAGATATTATATCATTTGATCTTCTATGTTTCTTTTTGTCATTTTTTATGATTGAAATAATGCTTGGAATATTGATGTAATTATGAATGATGATTTGATATTATGCATGCAATATTTCAACTTATGATAATGATACATGCAATGATGAAATATTTATGATGAAAAATTATTTTGACATTCATGACTTGATTTTTCATCTTTGTTATTCATCATTTGTCATGATTTGAAAATTATTGTAAAGGGAAAAGAATTATAATATCGTATTCTTTCCTTCTTTTTAACAATGACAAAGGGGGAGAAAAGTTACTAGTTTGCACAAGTCAAGAAAATGCAAAAACATGTTAGCTTGTACATCTCAAAAGAGAAGCAAAGATCACTAACTTATATATTTCACGAAGTAAAAGTTGCTTTCTTGAACATCTCAAAATTACTAGCTTGCATGTTCTAAAAAGTTGTAAAATTCACTAGCTTGCATGATGTAGAACTTACTATCTTGAACATCACTAAGAATTGCTATCTTGCAATATCAAGAGAAGCAAAAGTGCTATCTTGTCTATCTCAAGAAGCAAAACTTGCAACTTGCACATTGCAAAAGAAAGCAAGAATTGCTAGCTTACACACTTCAACAAGAGGCAAAAATACTATCTAGCATTCTTTTTCAAAAACTTACTAGCTTGCATAATAATAAAACATGAGATTATGTTTATAATGTAATGATTTGAAACTTGCTAAATGCACTTCTCTTTTCTGTTGATGACAAAGGGGGAGAAGTCATGATAATGATCATGCATGTAATGATGTAATGATATATTGAATGATTTGATTATGCATGATTTTATGATGACGTGTTGCAAATATTCTTGATTAAATATGTTTTGACTTGAATTCAATTTGAATTCAAGAGTTCTATCAATATGGCATATTGATAGGGGGAGTTAAGATTAACTCCGTCATTACTTATTTGTCATCATCAAAAAAGGGGAGATTGTTGAATCTTGGATTTTGATGATGAAATAAATTGATAGTGTTTATCTAATGTACGTTTGAGTGACGTAGGACTAACTTCGATCAGAAGAGGTAAATCAATTAAAGTAGGAGGAATCAGACATTGGGCCAAAGCAAACATATCAGAAGATTGGACGTTGAGCCGAAGGATCGATCGACATGTCGGCAGAAGGCTTCGGTTCGTGAATTTGGGCATTGAGCTAAGAAGATCGGACATTGCGCCAAGGAGATCAGATGTTGTTAGAAGATAACATGCTGATTGGGCAATACGCCAAAGGAGAGGACGATGCGCCAAAGGATCGGACGAAGCGTTGGAAGAACCAATGACATGCCGGACAATAAAGGATTCGCTTATAATCGATTATGTCTAGATTGAGTTAGTTTAAAGTCTAATTGAGTCGGTTTAAAATGTAATTAGACCAACTCAATTAGGGGCCAATTGGGCCAAAGTTTAGGCTGTGTTGGGCCAAGTGAAAAGACCCAAACAGTGACCAAACAGGTGAAACCGTTGTGGCACAGTCTCTGAGATTATGTCAGGTGGTGGTACTACTAGTCTGGGCGGTGGTACCGCCCAATGGCAGGGTGTCAGACGGTAGTATCGCCTATACCTCGGAAACCCGGGATTAGACATTTTTAGGCTCCAAGTTTGAATCAACTTGAGGCCTATAAATACCCCTCTCATCCCTGATTAACATACATAAGAATAGAGAGTGAAAAAGAAAGAAAACGCTGTTGTAATATTATGTGAACTCCTCTCAAACTCTAAGTGATAGTGAAGCTTAAGAGAGGAGATTGTGGGAGTTGTAAAGGTTATCTCTTAAACCTGTGAAAAGAAGAATTGAGTTATAAGGGTGGTTGATTTTCGCCCATTGAAGGAAGATCGATAGTAGTTGTCAGTGGCCTCGACGAAAGAGGAATCAGTGGAGTAGATGTAGGTCACGACGACCGAACCACTATAATTCGATTTGCATTTCTGTTTTGCTATTTACCTTAACTGCAAACTGTATTACTTGCTTTACATCTATCTACTACACGCTCCCTTATGCTTCCAAGTTAATATCCTTCCGATCAGTTTTTAACGAACTAATTTTATTGAACCAACATGATTTTATCCATTGCACTAACAAATATCTGTGTTTGATATGGTACTCTTTATTTATACATGTAAGGAGGGAGGATTTTTCTCAACAGAGCAGCGATATTTCCTCGTGTAGTTGGGAAATCTTAGCTACTATCATGCCCCTGCAAGATAGTGCTCCTATCAAGGATGCCGATCTTGGACCAATGGATTATTCATGGATAAATTTTTTTCTTATTTATTAATAATCATAATTAAAATTTAATCATATTCATAATATATTATAGCTCAAGATATTTTTTGTTATCTCACATCTCTAAATCACTCAGGCCATTAAGGACAAAAACACCTACAAGTAGGGTAAGCTAATGAGATAATGTAGGTAGTCTGATCACTGCTCCGTGTAGGCGATTCGTGCACATTTTTGTTGCTCATAAAGGAATTAGGCCTACCAAATAATGATAGAGAGTGTCATGGGTTATCTATTCCTACACATTTTTCCTTTCTTGGATTCTATTAGGATTAGGTGTATCATTTGATATAGAGAGATAAAGTTTTAGATTACCGAAGATATCAACTAGTTAAAGAGAAACAAGATTTTGGGATCAAATTTCGTCTTCGCTGTTTAATTTATGTAAGAAAAGTAATATCTCTATGAGAGTTATGATCATCCTACCGTCGAAGTAGTCAATCAAAACCACCACATGAGAGTGGAGATCAATATTGAACCAACCAACTCTCCTTTCTAAGCACTTGGTGATGTTAGAGGAGTAAGGTAAATGAAGAGACTGATATGTAATGTGGAACTGAATGTGTCACCAAACAAGGGAGGGAAAAATTGACGTTTCAACAGCTACTGTATATAAGACATGGACGATGTCACGTACCTCTGTTGGCTCTATGTGCCCACCAACATTAAAATTTCAACAGCTACTATATCGTCTTCTGCCCACAAGAACAAGGGAGGATGTACGTTTTTGACCTCTTCTTCCTTGCCATTGTACTTATTCCATGGTTGGTCGATGTATTCAAATGCCTTGGCTCACCCCCCATCTGCATCAAATACATTGTCATTCAATTCTATTTAAGTTCATCAAGTTCTCTTTCCTGAGTTGTTTTCCTCTCTAGTGGTAGCCTATTCATTTTTTTTGGCAATTTCTTCCCATTTATATTCTTCGTATTGCAAAATAAGAAAAAGTTTCTGAAGAACAGAAATCCTTGTCTCATAGGATGATTAAGCCAATGAAATTAAATCGGATGGTCCAAAAGCGCTTTAAAGATAAACTTGGTTCATATAATATCGAATGGTGTGTTTTAGATTCATTCATTAGCTCTTACTCAATATCTAACTCGAACAATCAAGATCTGGACTAATAACACGTACTTAGCCGTGGATAATCCATCCTTCACCTGCAGCGTGAGGTTATAGTTCATCCCGCTTACTACCTGTTGCTGACTGGCCAGCACCTGAGAGAGTTTAAGACCCTTGTTCTCTTGAACGTTATACTGGGAGACTGCGAACACGACGATCTCACGCACATGGGGGCTGTTGAGGTCCCGGATAGGCTGCCAGCCTCCCATCGACTGAGCATGAGAGGTCGAGACGGAGGAGGAGACGAGGAGGAGGAGAAGCAGAGCGAGAAGGCGACTCTGTTGGGCTGACAGCCCATAGTGGGTTCAGCCCATGATGGGCTTTATCAGCCCACACCCCTTTGACCTAACCCTAGATCAATATAAGGGGGGTGTGGTGGTTGCGTTTTGCAGCGAATGTGGCTACATTTTTGGGAGAAAAACTACAACAACGAGATAGATCTTGGCAGCAGCAAAAAGGAGAAGAACAAGACAGAAAAGGAAGAGAAAGGGAAGAAGACAAGGACAACGCAGAGAGACTGTTCTCAATCATCTAGTAGTATTCTCATCTTAGGTTAGATCAAATCATAGTAGATTCTTACTGTGATTACTTGGGGAGAATTAGGGAGGATTTAGATATTATGCACAATGACGTGATCCTTGTATCCCAATTATTCTATTGTGATTATTGCTAGGGTTTTGGGCAAGAGATTGAGATTTGTATATTCATTATTCTCATAATGGATTATCTCTAGTTTGCCCCGTGGTTTTTACCTTTCACATAGAAGGGATTTTCCACGTATATCTTGGTGTTCTATTTGATTGTGATTCCATTTAATTCCGCTGCATATTATGGCCTGCTAGTATTTGTTCATATACAAAAGTTATTTCTCTTTATATCCCATCAGACTCATGGTGAGGTAAGTTGATGGGCTCGCTTGGAGTAGGTGAGTGAGTGGCAAAGAAAGGGGAGGGGGGATGAGCTATTTATAGTGCTGGCGGTGCAATGGATGAGCTGCGAACGGTAACTCAGTCGTGTTCACGTTTCCCAAATTTAACACGAGAGAGGTGATGTGGTAAGAAACGTTGTGTACTTTACTTCCATTTTAATTATTTGATTTATGTGACATCGTATATAAAAGAGAAATATGACAAATTTTCGAAAAAAAAAGAAGAAACAAATCAGGTTTCAGATAAAAAAATTGCAACCAGTGCTGCTAGAGAACTTGGTTTAGATAATAGTTATGAGGCATGGAAGAATAGTTCTTCAATAAAGAAAATTACTATTCTGCCAATCAAAAGAATAGTTATGAGGATCATGTTTTTGCTTTCCTAATTTGGCTTGCATGTGTTGTTGTTTTTTGTTGGTGCTACTGTTGTAAGTGTAAGTTGCAAATAAGCTAAACCCTTTCCCACGGATAATCATTCCAGCCAGTATGACATGTACCTGATAAGAATTAAATGAAGAAGATAGAAAGATAGAAATTGTAGAAGAAACTATGAAATGTATAAGATGTAATTGACTTATTCATTTGATAGTGAGTTCTTGATAGCTATTTATACACACTCAACAGGGAGATTATACACATTCAGCAGGAAGGATTTTTCTCAACTGCTTAGAGATTTCCTCAACTGCCTTGAGGAAATCTTATCTGCTTATCATGCCCCCGCAAGATTGAGCTTCCATCAAGGATGCCGATCTTGGACCGATGAGATGAAAATAGTTTACGGGCGAGAGGCTTTTTGAGTGAGTCTGCTAGTTGATCAGCTGTATGTACGTGAGAAATACGGAGTTGATGTCTAACAACTTGATCTCGCACGAAGTGGAAATCGATGGCAATGTGTTTCATGCGAGAATGAAACACTGGATTGGCACATAAGTAGGTAGCTCCAATATTATCACAATATATTGTAGGAATAACCGTGGAGTTGACATTGAGTTCCTTGAGCAGATTTGTGACCCAATTGAGTTCAGCAGCGGCAGTGGCGATGGCACGGTATTCAGCTTCAGTTGTAGATCGTGCAACCGTTTTTTGTTTTTTTGAACTCCAACTGATTGGAGTGGCTCCAAGGAAGACAATGTATCCTGACGTAGATGTTCTATCATCAAAGTTCCCTGCCCAATCAGCATCAGCAAAGGCATGGAGATGGAGTGAAGTATTTTTACGAAGAAAAATGCCATGATTAAGAGTCCCTTTAAGATACCGCAAAATTCGTTTGACCGCAGACCAATGCATAGTAGATGGTCGATGCATGAATTGTGATAATTTATTGACGGCAAATGAAATATCTGGACGCGTGAGAGCCAAGTACTGTAAGGAGCCAAGGACTTGTCGATATTGAGTCGAATCTGTAGCAGGACTTCCATCACATAATTTAAGTGATTCACTGGTAGAGAGAGGAGTTGTAACCTCTTTCGCATCCTGCATGTTTGTCTTTGATAATAAATCTTGAATATACTTTCTTTGTGATAGGAAGAGACCTGAAGATGTAAATGTTGCTTCCACTCCCAGAAAGTAGCTTAAAGTTCCTAGATCCTTTAGGGAGAATCGATCGGCCAAGTGCTTTAGAAATGCTTGAGTCTTCAAAGGATCATTTCCTGTGACAATAATATCATCCACATATACTAAAAGATATATTATGCTTCCATTCTGCTGGCAAATGAATAACGAGGTATCAGACTTAGAATTGATGAAGCCAATTGAGGTCAAAAACGAGCCAAGCTCGTTATACCAAGCCCTTGGAGCTTGACGAAGTCCATAAATAGCTTTTTGAAGTTTACAGACATGCCTCGGATATTGAGGATGAACGAAACCAGGAGGTTGCTGCATAAAGACATCTTCAGTAAGTGACCCCTGTAAAAAGGCATTGTTAACATCCAATTGGCGTATGTGCCAGTCCTTTGAGATGGCCAAACTCAAGATAAGACGGATTGTTGTGGGTTTAACAACGAGACTAAATGTCTCTGTGAAGTCGACACCAGGTCGTTGATGAAACCCTTTGGCGACTAGACGTGCTTTATATCTGGCAACGGATCCGTCTGGGTTCCGCTTAATTCGAAAGACCCATTTACACCCGATGATATTTTGTGTGTGATGAAAGGGTACTAAGGTCCATGTAGAGTTGTGGAGGAGAGCATCATATTCGTCACACATGGCTTTACGCCAGTGAGAAGATTTTTGGGCTTGAGTGATTGTAGTGGGTTCACTGGCCTCAGTGGAGGAACTTGTTATAGCATGTAAGTCAAGGACTTGACGTGGTTTGAAAATACCACTTTTGGAGCGTGTTGTCATTGGATGTCTAGGGGGAATGAAAGTGGTAGATTGTGGTTTTAGCTTATGTGACGCATAGGGACGGAGCCATGGATAACATAAACAGCCAAAAACTTTGAGTTTATGAAGGTTTGGAAGCTTGTGAAATAATTTTTCAAATGGTGACTGGTATTGTAAGACTGGAGTGAGCATACGATTAATGAGATAAACTGCAGTTTGAAAGGCTACTGACCAAAAAGGTGGTGGCATGGATGCTTGATGTAGAAGGGAGAGACCAGTTTCAACGATATGTCGATGTTTGCGTTCGGCAGAGCCAACCAATTGGGGAGTATGTGGGGGTGACTTGAGGTGTTGTATACCACAAGCAGAGAGACAAGATGTGAGGGCTTGATATTCGCCTCCGCCATCAGAGTAAACCGTTTTAATGGAAGATTGAAAAAAATTCTCGACCAACTTTCGAAAGTTGGTAAATACTGTGGAAACATCAGACTTATGACATCGAAAAGCATTATGTTCAAGAGAGTAGCCTATAAAAGTGCAAGGCTTAGATCGTGGTGTTAGCTTATGTGACGCATAGGAACGGAGCCATGGATAACATAAACAACTAAAAACTTTAAGTTTATGAAGGTTTGGAAGCTTGTGGAATAATTTTTCAAATG